>PVHY01001853.1:0-47787 GCA_004024945.1 Uropsilus gracilis | reverse complement strand
CTGAGAATAGTCCAGGACCTTTTCCTAAAGAGTCTGAGAGTCCAGCAGGAAGGCATAGGAGAGTCAATCTTGTGCCATGAACTTTCAGGTGTTCTGATAGGGCTCTGTGTGTGTGTGTGTGTGTGTGTGTGTGTAAGGAGGTTTCTTTGCCAGTAACAGAGAATTTCTGGAGAAGATGGTGGAGCTGAATGTGAGTGAATTCACTAGTGAATGACTGGGCTTGCAGAAGGGGGAGTGGTGTAGGAGGACAGGGTGGAAAGAGAACATTACAAATCAAAACAGCAGGAGCAAAGGTGCTGCAATATGAAACAGCATGGTGTTTGAGAATCCCATGTCGGTCATAATTGCTGAGGCAAAGGGAGCAGGGGCAGGGCCATGACAAGGGATGAGGCTAGGTTTTGTGTGATAGATCTTCTATGCTCTGGAATGTTGACTGAGGAGGCTGAAGCAAGGAAGCAATGTGATATAATATTCATGCTTCATTTCTGAAGTCACTTAGGCCATCATGGATGGATTTGGCAGGAAACTGCTTAGACCATTGCAACAGACACATTGGGCAATTGTGAAGGAATGGCTTCATTCACATTCAACAATGCTGCTCACATTCTCACAGTACGTAAGAAATCATGATTTGTAGATTTGTAAAAAAGCTCTCACTCTTAGTACCCCAAGTAAGAGATGTGTGCCTACTGCATTCAGCTCATGTGGATTGCCCCAGACTTGTGCTGAGGACACTTCCCCAGTCTTACAGAAACAGCCCATAGCTGTCCTGCTCTCCTCCCCACCCCCAAAGGAAGATGATACTTAATGAAAACCCAACCCCCCATCCTGAGAAACTAGGCACAATCAAGATTAATTCTGTCATTGTCCCCAGCCCAGTCCAGGCTTGTGGTGATAGCAAACACATTGACTTTGAGGTCTGGCATCTTGGAGGAAGTATGATGTTTGCAGTCACAGAATTTTGGAGGTAGATAAGAATTCACTAAAAAAAAAATTAAGAAGGATATATAAGCATCAGTGGTGCAAGAAAAACCAAGTTCAGAGGTGGGAGAGAATAATCCCCAAACCGGGAGAGGTGGTGCGCTCCTGTAATCCCAGCTACTAGGGAGGCTGAGGCTAGGAATCACTTGAGTCTGCGGGTTCAAGACTACCCTGGGCACAATAGCAAGACTTAGTCTCTTTAAAGAAAATTAAAATAAAGAATAATCCTCGGAAAAGGGACTGCTTTACATTGTGGCTCAGATTGAGATTATGTAGTTTAAAAGCTTGACAGGCAAATTCAGAAACCTTAGGATCTCCAGGCACAGCTCAGGAAAGAGGTGTTCCTGGAAGAATCCTTGACGCTGCATCTCAAGAATCTGTTATTGGATATAGTTCACCCTTGAACAACTTGTTAGAGGCAGTGGGAAATCTGCATAAAATTAATAGTCTTCCGGATCAGCAGGTTCCACATTCTCGAATTCAGCCTAGGGATATCTGACCTGGGTGGTTGAATCCGTTAAATGCAGAACCCGAGGGTAGAAAAAAATAGTGTCCAGTAAATGGACCTCCTACAGTTCCAACCCACTTATTCTTGAGTTGAATATAGTTTGACAAATTTCCAGCTATTTTGCATGAATCCTGGGGTGGAAGTAGGGGGAGCAGCAGAGTTTCAGTTTTCCACCCTGCCTCTGAATCAGCTTCTCAGCTCTACTCAACTTCTAGTTGACAAAGAGCGCTTTTGCAGAGCGCTAAGATAGAAATTGCTTTTTTTCTTGGGGTGGG
Organism: Uropsilus gracilis; assembly: GCA_004024945.1. Classification (NCBI taxonomy): domain Eukaryota; kingdom Metazoa; phylum Chordata; class Mammalia; order Eulipotyphla; family Talpidae; genus Uropsilus; species Uropsilus gracilis. The sequence goes on along the minus strand of PVHY01001853.1, from coordinate 46,023 downwards.
GTGGGGTGGGGTTGAAAAAACAAAATATGTGAGAGGAACGGAAAGGAGAGACTTGCTTAAGGAAAACTGCCAGCTCAGAAGGCAAGTACAAGAGAAGTACAAGAAGAAGTACGAGAGGCAGCGGAGGGGTTTAGGGTCAGGTCTCCATCAGCCACTTTGTGCAGGGCCACGGGCACCTGTCGAAACTGAAACTGCCCAGGTCAGCACCCAGCTACAGCTGGCAAGCTTAGCGGGAGACCCACAGGGAATCCCCGGTTTTGGGTATGGACCAGGAGGTGAGAGAATCTTAACCTGACGCTCTTGTAAACAGTTTTGTCGTTCCTTCCTCCCCCCCCCCCCCTGCAGCCACTGCAGGCATACATAGCAGAGTGGTCCCTCAGAAAAAATTCAGCAGCTATTCCCACTCATTAGTGCACGGTAAGTTGATTAAAGAAAAGGAAAAAAGAAAGAGGAATACAGGCTTAGACGTGGTGGGTGGTCCTGAAGGAAAAGAGGTCGGTTGAAGACAGAGATGCACAGGTTGATACAGGTGCAGTGAGTACGTTTCCCCAGAACAGTGGTGTTCTTTTATAGTGTTCTTTCATAGAACTGTTGTGGAAATTATTCCCTTGGATCAGGTTGGGTTGATCGTCTATGATTCATAATCCTCTCTGCCCCCATCTCTGGCTGATAACCTTTTTTGACACCATCTCAGATTCCTAGAAACTCCATAGCAAGGTTTAGTTTAAGATTCATTCATCACCCTTGCCCCCACGTTTGGCATTTTCCTTGTGAGACCTCCATCTTGAGTAATTGTACTCACAGCTGCCATCTGCAGGGCTCTCCCTTCTCTGCGCACACTAAGTGTCTGCCCTGAAGTGCCAGTCCAGGTCCCTGGAAGGTCCTTCTCTAGACTGATTCTGTCTGCCCCTGTCTTTCAGGGAAAACATGCTCCGAACAATTACTGCCTCCATACCTTTCTCCCCCGCCCCATTTTGCCCTGAACCAATTAGAGTTCTCTGTTGTCATATGTCTTGTTTTGATAAGGGTAATTTTAAAAATTAGATTTTCTGGGTATGTGCATATAAAAAGTTTGGGAACTGAGGGAGTTTCACTTTGCATTCTATCTGCTGAGGAGACCACTGAGCTAAGAAGGGCACAGAAAAGAGTCCCGGAAGACCCTGATGGCTCCTTGTAGATCTGGTACCTCCAGGGACCTTCTGCAGCCAGTCGGAGCCTGATTTCACACAGCTGCAGAATCACCATCTCTGCTATGTATGCCTGCAAAAAACTACAAAAAAAATCCTTCTGGCACTGAGTATTCAAGGTTCTGATCCAGAACCTTGTAGTAGAGGCTTGGCATATTTGCTAAAGCAGTCAATGAGGCTCTGCAGAAAGCAATGCCATGAAGCTCGCTGGCCCAGTGGGAAAACTCTGTCTTGCCACTGCGACAAGCAGAGATCACAGCCTCCTCCTGCCTCCTGGGGATGCAGATGGAGAATGACGTGATGTATTGCGCCACTGTGTGCCTGTGAGCAAGCCCCTGGAAACCACAGACACCAGCAAGTTTACATGTGCAGTGTGCTGGTATCTGTGGATGGGGTCCAGGTGGGAGAGATGTGGGACCAGCAGCCCTGGGGGTGGAGGTGGTCTAGCCTGAGCAGCTGGAACTCTGGGCTAGTAGCAGCTGGTGTGAGCTCTTTCTCTCTTTACCCTAGGGTGTCATCACATGTAATTTTCACTGTGCATATGTGACAAAGGTTAGGAGGTGCTGTTTTATACAGTAGTTCTCAGACCTGGTTCCACAAGAGGATGAAGGTTCTACCAGACCCGCTCCTGGGGGTCACTTGAAAGAGCCTCAGATAAGATGACATTTTGGAGGTCCTATCTTGCTCAGCCCCCTGATTCTATGCTCACGTCTTCCCTGCCACTCCCCTCCCTTTCTTGGACAAATCTTCCAGAAAATTCTTTTTATTGAACTGGAAACTACAACCTCCCCTATATATTCCACATTATGATCTGACTCTGTCCTTTGGCTCTTGTAGAATAAGTTTATTATGCTGTGTCATAAGAAACAACCCTTCTGATGGCCCCTCCCCTTCGGAGTTTTTCTTGAGATTCCCCCTGTGCCAGGGGCCATCTGTTTGTCTTCTCTGGAGAAGTGTCAATTTAGAGTCTGCCCATTTTTTGGACTGGGTTGTTTGTGTATTTGTTGAGTTGTGAGTTCTCTATATATTTTCCATACTTATCCCTTGGATGGATGAGTTGTGAATATCTTCTCCCAATAGTAAATTGCCTTTTCGATTTTTATAGTGGTTTCTTTTGCTGGCAGAAGCTTTTTGGCTTGATGTAGTCCTGTCTGCAAATTTTAAATTTTGTTTCCCTTGTCACTGGTGTTGAGTCCTCAAAGGCGTCTCTAAGGTATGTCAGTGCAAGTTTCCCTACTATAGATATCTTACAGTCCTATAGTACATCAATCATGAAACAGTGACTTTATTACTATCATCAACTAAACTTCATGCTTTGGACAGATTTTCTTAGTTTTTACCTATTGTCCTTTGTCTGCTCCAGGATCTCACCCAGCACTCCACATTACATTTAGTTGTCATGTCACTCTAAACTCTTTTTGTCTGTGGCAGTTTCTCAGATTTTTTTTTTTTTTATGACCTTGACTCCTTGACTGTTTGGGAAATACCATGCTGGTCAGCATCACAGGATGCTTTTCCAATGGAATTCATTTTTCTGATAAGATTGGGGTTACAGTTTTGGGAGGAAGACCACTGAGAGAGTAGCATTTTCATCAAATTATCATTGATAGTACTACATGTAACTGGTATAATACATGACTGCTGAGACTGAGCAGGACTACTTGTGTCTGGTTTCTCCTTTGTAAATTGCTCTTTTTCCCCCTTTCCATGCCACATTCTTTGAAAGCAGTCACTCAATGCAGTTGATGCTTAAGATATGGGGAGTTATGTCCCCCTGCCTCTAGAGTGGAATATATATAGGAATATATATAACTTTTTAGGAATTCTGCATAGATTTGTCTCTCCTCCTTATTGCTGTATTATTATTTGTTTGCATCACAGTGACTCCTGGATATATGTTTTTATAATTTGAGTTATAATGCAATACAACTTTATTTTCTTGCCAAAAAGATTTCAGCTTTGGCCACTGGGAGTTCTTTCAGTTGGTTCCTGTGCTCCTTTGATATACTCATCAGTAAGAGTATTCACGCTCTCTCTTCACCATTTTCTTTATATCACTAGCAGATGTTCCAGGTTCATCTTGTACATTACCCATCCCAGCTCTAGACAATTCATGTCCCTAAGGAACCTTGGTCACGATTATTAGAGAATGGAATTCAAAGCTAAGATGTGAGGAGTACATGTGCTTGTTTCTACTGGGTCTTATTTCTTGTCAGCTGACAAAATGTGTGTGTATGTGTGTACTAACCCTTGAATATGAACTTATTTATAAATGTTTCTGTATGTAACCATCTGTTTCTACATTAAATTAAACATAAGTTCTCACTGATGTCTCCAAACATGACCCATTATTATGTGGTGGTGGTGGTCATGTCGGTGTTGACCTTGATTACCAATTTCTACTCTAGTAAAGAGAAACTGGGTTCCTATCATTCACCGCCCATTTATTTAATTCTTTGATTCCAGTGTAATGTTGGCAATGTTGGAATTGTTAACCTCGAGCCGGGCATGGTGGCTTGTGCCTGTAGCTTCAGCCTATGAAGCGGCTGGGGCCAGAGATCACAATTCGAGTCCGGCTCTGGGCAACACAGTGAGACCTAGTCCCAAAAAATAGCTGGGCGTGGTGATGCATGCCTGTAATCCCAGGTACCTGGAAAGCTGAGGCTGGGGATTGCTTGAGTCTGTGGTACCACGGGCAACAGGAGCCTGCAGTTCCATGGGCAAAAATAACGAGACCTTATCTCAAAAAAAAAAAAAAAAAAAAGAATTGTTAACCTCTCAGATTAAACATCCTCAGTTCCTTGAACCTTTTCAGATTCTATGCTGTCTTTCTGATCCTTTATCTCTTGAGTCCATGGTTTTCCTATTTCATGAAAAATAGCTAAATCTCTCTCTTCCCCTTCCTTTTATTAATGAGGAAATGAGCTCTAGCAAACATCATTAGCATAAGTAAAACTCTGACCTTAGTGCTTTACCTAAGTGCTTTATTTTCTCATGTCATTCTCATTAATAACTTACGAGGCTGACATGGTGATTACTCCTTTCTTACATGAGGAAAAAGATTAACTTGCCCAGTATCAGAAGACTAGAAATAGAGGAGCTGAATTCAAAACCCAAAAGTCCAACTTCCAGATATACTTCTGAGTGTTATTTTGTGCACAGTCTGCTTGCAGGTTCTTTCTAGAATACAGCTTTGCATGTGTAATTCCTAGCCCTACTATCAGTGGCTCACTACTGTCCTTAACATAAAATAGCTTAGCATTTGGTGCCTTCTACCATCCACGGTGTGCCCTCTGCACCATGAGCAGTGACACCCCCAGAGCATGCCCAGGGACTATTGTTTCAGCCCATGAACATGCTCTCCACCTGCCCACCCAAATCAAGCCTCCCCCAACTTTAAGCCTCCAATCCTCTCATTCTCCGGAGTGGATTGCATTCTCTGCGGTCTCTGTGACCCTCACTGTTCTTTTTCTGTGACCCTCACTATTCACATTCCCTGTTTAGTATTTGGATTATCTTTGGCTAATATACTTTTCTTTTATCTGTCTGGCCTCCCCAATGCATCCTCAATGCCAGTTTATTATCATCAATGGTGACTTGTTTTAATCCCCACAAAGTTACTTGATGAGATTGGCACTCAGTGAGATTGGCAATTACAGTATTTGCTCAGATATCATCTTCATTCATCCAATGAACAGCCAACTCCTGTGTCTAGCACATGTTGGACGATCAAAGTAATCTGGTCCGAAGTCATGGCCTGTGCATTGTGTCATGCCCTCTCCCTCACACCAGGTCCTTTCTCTAGGAGTTCAGGATGGACTATTCTAAACAGCCCCATCATTTCAGCTCCTGAAAGGCTCAGCATTGTTGTGCTAAGTGTTAAACCTACTTCACTATTTAAGCGTGGTCAGGTTTGACCAAGGTTGGTCTGGCTTAACCATAGAGAAATATCATTTGGTTTCCTAAGAGCAAACTGGATAAAGGAAAACCTCTGGTTCTGATTCAAATGACAGGCTGCTTGTGCTAAATGTTAGCCATTTCAGTCTTACTTTCCTGATTTTTGCATAGTACTACATTGTATTTAGACCCTAGTACTCGTACTCTTATCGATTTAAATCTCAGTCTCATTCTAAATAATAATAACCACAAAGTTATGGTTTTAATGTACTAAATATAGTATTAAAGTGGGCACTAAATAAAGGGAACTGCCACTGGAAAACTGTCATCTGTTTGCTATACACAGTTATGTCACTTAGCTCACTGAACTTACCCCATGTGGGTCAAATTGCTCTGACGTCTCAGTCTTCTTATCTCACACTTTCCTGATCTGAAGGTTTCTTGACCATGTTACTAGTGTTCAGCCCGCACTCCTGTATCCTACTGGGTTCCATTGAGGCACTTTCAGAGCTGCTCTAATGGTGAAAAATTTCCTTGAAAAAAACTAGGGGCATTTTCTTTAACAAGAGAAGCTTATGCTTAAATCTTCCTATGTCTAGGACTTCTAGTTAAGATTTCATTTGAAGAAAGTGTTAAATGAATTTTTTCTGAAGGTGTGAAAACCATAGGACAAGTCAACCCTGAATAAACACTGCTAGGAAGATTATTTGTGTAATCATTCATGCAAGCATACATGCATTTAGTACTTCTTTGAGTCTCTCTTAACTTGTAGTTTTGGGGTCAGGGAGACTGGTTTCTAGTTTATTGTAATAAAGCAAAATCAACTCTGGACAGTTTGAGTGAAACCACTATTCCCAGTCTCTTCCATCGACCAAGCACTATTCCCATTCTCTTCCATCGACCCAGGTTGAGAGTAAGCCTTTGGTTCAAGTCCAGAAGCTACCTTCCAAGATCAAGACTCTCAGAATGACACAATTTTTTCGTAAGGTAGGAAGTGATACTAGTGTCTTTTCTATAGTCCAAGCTGAGGGTAAGTGGGTGACCAGGGAAGCTTGGCATAAGTATTTTGGGTAAACTCATCATAACATGATGAGTCTGTACCATCCACATTGTCATCCCTTGTGTCCACACAATTTCAAAGACTACTGTTCTTTGACAGTTTGTCTCTCTCCTAATCAGTCAGTCATCATCAGTCAATGCAGAGGGCACAAGGATTCGAGTGAGTAGATCAAATCAGTAACATAGAGGGGAAAGGAAATGGGGACTGATGGGGCATCAAGAAAGATTTACACATGTAGCAGAAAGAACTTTTCCCTGTTAGGGTGGTAAGATATGGGAATGAAGATAATAAGACCTATATGTATGGAATAGTCTCCATACGTGGCCTCATTTATCTCACAAAAGCCCTATGAGGTAGGTCCCATTTTTGTCCCAATGGTAGTGATTAGTGGAACTTATAGAAAGGGCTGGTGGGAGCTTTCTCAGTTCTGTAGACTCAAAATCTGTTTACTTGGCCATTTGCCTTTCTTCTCCAAGAATTTATAAAATAGATTTAAGCATATATTTAGTTTAGACTCATCCATGTTAGGGAAAGGGAACTGGAAGAAATGTCTCTCTAGAGACATTTGCTCATTCAAGGCTTTCATAACTTCCCTAATTTCTCCTTTTATAGAATGCAAACACCAGTGTTACTTCACTCCCCTTTGTGAATCCCAAACAGAAGAAGAACATGGTTAAATTCCCTCGCATTGGCAATAAGCTCCTGGTCAAGCCACCCATGCTGTATCAGGTGTGTACAGAGCAGCGGGCATGGCCCCAAGGGCAGGGGAAGAACTGTTCTCAGCCTGGAACCAAGTTTAGAAAGGCCAGGGGCTATGAGGGAAGGACAGTGTCAGCCCAGAGGTGAGGTGCTTAGTCCTCTTCTGGGCTCTTCATGGTTAATGTAACTCACTAAATAAGCCATAGTCATGAGGATGCATTGAGAGGAGAAAGAAAGAGCCTGGTGTATAAATGACAAAAGCACACAAGTGGTTTAATTCCTTACCGTTTCCCTTACCTTTTTGTGTAAAGACCAAATGAGATAATGTGAGAAAGTGCCAAAAAGGGGGTACACAGGCAAAAGTTCAAATGTTTGAATTAAAGTACCTTTGGGTAGGTTACTTTCTCTAGGAATTAGTCTCTCAAAAACAGCAGAAACTGTTCCCATGTCTCACTGCAGTTGTCACTTACATATTGTAATGTACATGGATCCCAAAGAGGGGACCCTGAGATAGGATTTCCTTGGAGAGAAAGACTGAGAAAACCTGCTACCTCAGAATTAGCATTTTCTCCTTGGAGAGGAAGGAAAAGCTAATTGTGCATGTCCTTGGTCAGCTAAATGGTTAATAACTCCCAGGAGAAGTGCAGCAGTCCTTTATTGCAAGTCTTTCTTCCTGGACAGGAGAATCAAGCCCACAGACAGGTGTCAGCCTCTGGGTTTAAGGTCTCAGAAATATCTTTCCCCTCGAACATTAAAGCTCAAGATCCCAAGTCAGAGGAGAAACCACCGACGAAACATAAGATGCCTCTGACATCGGCAGGTATGGCTTATGGGCCCTAACAGTTGTGGTGGGGGATGGTGTCAGATGGACTGACCTGGGCTGGAGAGGGCAAAGCAGCCAGCAGTTAGAGTAGTCAGCTAGGGCAGCAAGCCATCAGGAAAGAAATCGTTTGGCTTGTCACTTCCAGTGACGGTATAAGCGAGAAGCTCAGCAGAAGACACTGAGATCTGCTTGCCATTCCTCCAGGCCCTAACCCCAGGGGTATTATCTCACCAGCAAGGGAGACTGAGCAAAAGCTTCCTCTCATTTTAAGGGAGAGGAGGACCAGGGAAATGGCTACGAGTGGAAATGTACTAAGTACTGAGTCAGGGTGGAGGAAAGTGTCTCTGGATAAGGAGGTCTTGGCAGGAGTACCTAAGGGAGCCTTGGAATAGAAGCTCCTGGGTTAGAAAAGCAGGTGCAGGTAAAAGCTGGGCCAGCCAGGGCAGTCAGAGTCCCTGATTGTCACTTTTGGGAGACTTCAATGCGTGGGCAGTACTTGAGACTGGGGCAGGGAAGGCAGCTCCCCAGTTCACTCTTGCCAATCTCCCTGCCCCAGACCTGCCAGGTAAAGTCTTTGTAATTGCCAAAGGTCAGACCCAAAAGTGTCTTCACAGAGATTCATAACATATGTGGACTCAAAGGGAGGGAACCAGTATCCATTGGTGCCTGGTGGGCTGGCACGAGCTGAGCTTCAAAGCAGTTGTCCTTCCACAGCTTAAACCATCTCAGAAGCTCCCCCCAAGGGGATCATTTCCATTCTGAGCTGATTATGCCTCTGCAGAGCTACTACTACCTGGCTCCTTGCTCTCTTGGGCCTTGGTTCTCTTCTCTGGGCAAAGAAGATACCTCCTTCAGCTTACTCTTAAGTGCCCTTCACATTGGAGAGGTCAGAGAGTTTTCACATTGGAGAAGTCAGATTTTTCCCCCCTCCTGGTAATGTCTTCTACTCTTCAGCAGTCTGTCTAATAACATGATACATATCCCAGTCTTGGTTTCCTTCCTTGGAACCACTTGGGCTTCTCTCCACCTCTCCTAAAGTGTGAATTCCTCCCCACCAAATCCCAGAGCCCTGAGCAGTTGAGTAGAGGAGAGTTGAGTGCCCACATGTTTCCTCCTGTGGTAATCTAAAGGACTCACTGGCTCACCTGGACCTTTAAAACCATGCTATGTCTCCTACCTCATCCCTGAAGATAGCATAGTTGCAAATGCCCTCAGGTAGACTAGCAATGTAGCCACTAACTGTTACTTTAACCATCTACTATTATTGATGCAATGTTTACTCCTAGATTTTATTCCCCATGCTGATGCAACTCATAGCTCTTTGGGGATGAAATACTCCCTTTTCCTACTTTTGTCTTATCTTCTTGATTTGTTGAAATCAGCGTAAGACCTTGACATTCATCTTAGTCTATTTCCCACCGTGTGAGATTGAGATCCTCAGCTCCTAGAAAAACAGCTAGTTGAAGCTAGCATTGCTCAGCTCCTGACCTGAAGGGATGTCATCATTTCACCTGGGCACCTCCCCGGGGTTCCTCAACTTAACAGACAACTACAGTGCTTTTCCCACAGAGGCCCTCAAGTTTTTTAAGAATCAACTGTCTTCTTATGAGCAAAGTGAAATCCTGGGCTACACAGAACTGTGGTTCCTGGGGCTTGAAGCCAAGAAGCTGCAAGTGGCACCTGAGAATTTCAGCAAGACAAGTTTTGATGATGAACATGGCTCTTATCTAAAGGTGATGGAGATCATGGTAACTGTAGGACCTTGGACCCAAAGATAATCTGCAAAGAAAAAGTTTGGTGTTTTATAATATTTAGTGCTGACAGATGGGGCTCCAGGCACCCTAGAGTATTCTAGTAGTTGCTTAAACCAAAGAATGGGAAAACATACAGTGACTCTGCAAACTATTCTGATGACAGAACTGCTTTTCTCCAAGAGTGTCTGGGGTGGCAGAGATGCAGCTGGAGTCACCTCCCACATACTCCTCTTCTGCAGTCCCAGACACTTTGGAAAACATGATTCTAAGATTAGAGACAGTCTCCCCAATATTCCCTTTTTGGTGTCCTTTGTAGAAGCACACAAGTGGACCCTTTTCTGTTTTGAAACATGTCATTGCCCCACAGAGCTAGCTGTCCTGTTATGTGGGACTTGGCTTCCTCCATTTTTCCAAGAGGGACCCACCAACTCTTCTCCCCTCTTCAGACCTATGCCCTGAGTTCCCCACAATGCCTGTCCACAGTCTGAAGGTGAAATCTGGACAGTATCCCTTTCACCTCAGAAGTGCCTTCCACTCAGAAGATGCCCGGATGTGTAATGTCTAGTGAACAAGGCTTGTTGACTGTTAGGAATTTCTTTTCCTGATTATTTCCTCTAAGTTTAGGAGATAGGATTGCTTTCCCATGGCTTCCTAGGAGAGGGTAGCTTTTCTCAATAACATTTAAGTCTTCTTTTTCAAACTTTACCCTGCACACAAATTTCTGGGATCTTGTTGAAAGCATGGGACCTTACTCATAGCGTTGAGGGTAGACCCTGAGATTTGCCATTCTAAACAGCGTCCCAATGATGTTCATGTTGCTGGCATTGGCCCAAACTTTGAAAAGCAAGACTTAGAGTTTTTGACACCCATCTTTCATCTAGTGCCTTGCTTCTTATTTTCAGGTGGGGATCGCCTTTGAGAATCTGATCAAAGTTACAAGTCCTCATCCTAGCTAAGGCACCCTGATCATACACAAAACTTCGTGGTTGTCATTGGGTCCTAAGTTAAGAATCTGCAATATCAATTTAGCTCCAGTTCAGACAGACATCCTCAACTCCTCCCCACCTGCATTCTCACATTTATTTTCTCAGCAATGTTTATCGGCTACATATTTATATAAATGTTAATACATAGGAATACCTATGTATTGAGAGTCCATCATAAACAAAATTAAACTGCTGCTCAGCTGCTTTCAAGGATCTTGAAATGCCCCAACAGGAAGGGATAATCAGAGCATCCACTCTTTGTGGTTTCCAAGTTCCCACACATGGAGGAAATTAGAGGTAGTAGCAGGACAGAGACAAGGACCCATATTGCCCAGTGACCATTCAGTGTTTGCTGCACTGTCTGACCTGGACCAAGCTTGTGGGACTTCTTCCCATACCACATGGGTAGCCTGGGATCCACGCAATGGCCTAACCAAGTCAGCAGCAGTGAGAGGAGGGTGGCAGTTGCATGTATGCCCAGAGCAGCTCAGAAAGTCCCCACTAGGAATCAGTCAAGAGCTGAGTATGGGTATCCAGGAACCCCAGGGTCAGGCAAGCTCCAAAGTCTAGGACTCAGCTCTTCATGCACCCTGGTCTCCTTTTTGCAGGTTTTGCATGACCACATTGCTTACCGCTACGAAGTTCTGGAAATGATTGGAAAAGGGTCCTTCGGACAGGTGGCCAAGTGTTTGGACCACAAAAACAATGAGTTGGTGGCCTTGAAAATTATCAGGAACAAGAGGAGGTATGTCTTGGCAGATGGCATAAGATAGAAGAGGACCCACATGGCTCCGACCCAACCTTTAATAATGCCAACCTTTTTACCCTGCCTCTCTCCCCTTTCCACCTCCCACTCCTACTGATTCTTCAAAAAGGCAAACAAAGTAAATATGGAGTTTTAGTGCTGTCTTAGACAGCGCTTTTCGACAGTCTTTCTGGGGTCTCAGGCTGGGGTTCTGCAGCATGATGTGACATGGTGTTTTCTGTACCCATCCCCACTCCCCTGCCATGCCCCAATCACTTCAGATTTCACCACCAGGCTCTTGTGGAGCTGAAGATATTGGAAGCTCTCAGGAGGAAGGACAAAGACAACACCTCCAACGTGGTGCACATGAAGGACTTTTTCTACTTCCGGAATCACCTCTGCATCACATTTGAACTCCTGGGGTTAGCTAATTTTGCATTTTAATTCATTTTCTTTTGAAAAGTTGCTTAAGAGAAGGAAGAGAACCTTGAGGTCAGAACACTAGAACTTTTAATATCTAGAATGAAAGCAATACCCTGCATTATCTAGGATGCCTGGGAGTCTTCTGGCTGCCCCTCACCCATACCTGTCACTTCCCAGCATGAAGGGCATGCTGTTCAGGTGCTGAGTGCTGTACTGGTGACCACCCAGGCATGGCCTCCATCCTCAAGCACTCAATTTGGTGACAACAACTTCCCGGTGTCCCATGTCCCCACTCCCTGGCCTTTTAACCCTATAGTACAGAAGTTGGAACCCAAAGGAGAAGTGGCTGGCTGCTCAGAGTGGGCAAAGAACTTGTGCTTTGAACAAATGAGGACAAGAGTGGATGCTTTTGGTAAAAGAGAGAGCAGAACCTGACTGAGGTAGATAGGATCCCCAAGTTAAATATTGGAGTGAAAAGGCTGCTTCCAAGGGCATGCTGTTTGGATGACTATCCTCTCTGAGAAGAATGTAAATAAAAACAGAAGCTCAGGGTTCATTTAGCAAAAAGAACCATCAGAGAGAGTCTCAGGGTCCCTTATTACTGACTTTGCTGAACTGGTAGCTGGTATTCCTGTGACTGCATCTTGGCTGATGAAATTCTAGGAACTCATTAAACTTGAATCAGGGCAAGTTGACATGTTCTTCCCCATCTCTGATGGTTGGTCACAAAATGTGGCCCATTTTTTTTAATTTGCAGATGTGGAGTGGTCTTCCTTGTGGCAATGTGGACAACCCAGACTGACTGTCTTTCTTCTTTTCATCCAGTTTTATTGAGAGATAATGGACATGTTAGTGTAGCAGTTGAAGGCCTCTAGTATGGTGGTCTGGTTCATGTACACTGGGAAATGATGACCTCCATGGGGGTTGGCAACCATACAGGCTTTCCATCTCGGTCATCACAGTTAGGATGTCATGGTACTTAAAATATCCCTGAGCATTCAGGAGGGCACATCCAAAGACCAGAGAAGGTGGGGCTTCACCCAGGGTCACACAGCTAGTCAGGTTGAGGTCAGAGCTGAGTTGCCCATCTCCACTGTACCCCTCAAAAGGGACTGACTTCCCAAGGAATGTGGGAGTTAGAGAAATCTTAGAAATAGAAGCCCAGCAGGAACCAGGGAAGCGTGACAACAGAGCTGTGTCTGGGCCAGGCCCTTGCCTCCGCCCCCTCACAGCTGGTAGAGAGAGGTCACAAGTGGCCAAGCAGAGTGTACATCAGTGTTTCTTGTTGAAACGCTTTGTATTTGTTTCCTACTTTGTAAGTCAGCAGAATTTAGATAATAATGCATTTATATAATAAAGGCTTTTATATAACAGCACAGGCTCTCTGCCTGTCTAGATGATTCTGGATGAGCTGGCAAGAGCAAGCCCTCATTCCCACAAAGCAGCAACTAAGTGGAAACCAGCTGTCAGGTTTGCTTTAGATTGTGTGGGGCACTTCCCATTTGCCCCCATCTGCCATTCTCTTTTTTGTTTATTCCCTTATTTGTCAGGAAACTGGCATCTTTAGAAGATTTTGTAGGCCTGGTCAGGGATAGCTGCCTGGTTGTGTGACTAGTGCATGTCCTGGACCCTCCCCAGGTGCCTGAAGAGCCTTGAATAGTTCAATAGTTCAGAAGTTTGGCCCAACCATTTAATCACAACAAAGTGATTAAAGAACCTTGTCATGCAAGAAACTAAGGGGCATCTGAAAGGCCCACCATTTTGGGAATTCCTCTGGGTCCACTGTAGTCAGTGCTGAGTCTGGACAGCCCAGACACCCTGCCTGGCTCCAGTCTGATGTTTGCTTGCTACCAGGGGGACCTGGCTGTGGGGAATTGTTTGCAGCTTCCGACTCAGTCTTACGCTACAAATACTGATATGTAGTCTGCTTTCTCTCTTCCCCCAGAATCAATTTGTACGAGTTGATGAAGAATAATAGCTTTCAAGGTTTCAGTCTGTCAATAGTTCGGCGCTTCACTCTCTGTGTTTTGAAGTGTTTGCAAATGCTTTATGTTGAGAAAATCATTCACTGTGATCTCAAGCCTGTGAGTAACAACCTCTGTTCTGCTGAAGGAGATTGTTCCTAACTTTAGAAACTGGTTGCCTTTTTCCATTTTCTAGTGGTGAGTGGACCACCCTCTTGATCAGGGATCCAGGTAGAAACCAAGTTGTCAGGTCCAAAGGTCATATGCAATGCAATTGAGACTCAAACATGGCTATTGCAAGTCCAGAGTGCTGTCCATTGCGCCAGAGGCTTGCCCAAAGCCTGATCATTGGGGCAATGTAGAGAGGTGTGGTGTCATCGGGGCAGATGGCAATAGAAAAGTGAGGGATACTCTCTGGGAAGTGTAGGGGTTTGTAGAGAGTTGTGCCATGTTGAGGTGGGGGCGGATCACTCTGCCTTATTAAGTCCTCACTTTATCCATACATTGTTGAACCCAGGGCACAGCAAATCCTTCACCACCACCTCTATTTCAGATGGAGATGCTGTAATGCCTGCTCTGCTAGTATTCTATACTTAGTCCATTGTGACTATTTGGAGGAAATATCTGTACCCCCTACTGGACTGCGTGCTCCCCCTAGGTCAGGAACCTTGTGTGCTTGCCATTTTTTCCTCCAGGACTTGACATGGTGCCTGACAATAGTAAGTAGGTTATAAGTAAATTATGTGTTAGATGAATCAACAATCGCAAATATGAGGAATGCAGAGAAGTAAATAAGGAAAAGGAATAAGGATGTGAAGATAGAGGGGGTCAGGAGTATGTTCCCCAAATCTGACTCTTACAGATATGTAAATATCCCTTAACATCTCCTCTTCCACCAAAGTGGTTTAAGCCTTTTTTCCTTCTTAAACACTGAAACTCATTGGTAGTTTTGGGATAGTTTTACAATTAAAGATAGAATAGAACTGATTTTTCGGGGCTGGTTGGTGGAGCCTCCGGGATGGTGGTACTACCTTCATTCCCTATGTCCATATTCCTTTTTCCTTTTTTTTTTTTGAGACTAGGTCTCACTATTTTTGCCTGTGGAACCACAGGTTATATTATATACCATGGGTTCAAGCAATCCCCAGCCTCAGCTTCCCAGGTAGTGGGATTACAGGCACGCACCACCATGCCCAGCTATTTTTTTGGGACTAGGTATCACTGTATTGACCCGGACGGGACTTGAACCACGACCCAGCCCCAGATGCAACTCCACAGGCTGTCCTTTACAGGCACGTGCCACCGTGCCCGAATCCCTGCGACCATATTCTTAATCCTTGACTCTGCAGCTGCAAAGGGTCAGAACGCACATTGTCCTTGGGCTGGAGGATGTGACTCTCAACAGAGAAACCATAAGACAGTTGGTAGGCAAAGTGCCAGATACTGAATTTCCCTGAGAAATATAGACTATCTTTCTGTTGGGGTTGTACACGTACAATCAGGAGAGTGTTTGGTGAGCGTGGATTGTGGGATGAGAGAATTGTTCTCACAGACCTGATAATTAATGATGAACGTGATAGGCTGCCATTCACTCCCTTACTAGTTACAGCAGGGGAGCCTGATCATAAGCTAGAGACTCACTAGAAATACTTGCTTTTTTAAGACTTTTGCTGATCATATTCTTTTGGTTAACACCAATATCCTATAGAAAAGGCACTATGGACAAAATCTGTCCCTCTGTGGTTTGCGGTATGAGAGGTTTCAGAATAGAAGTTAGGTGCAGTTAGTAAGCAGTTGACCTGATACCGAAATCCTTGGAACATGATTAGAAGTTTAATCTTCCAGCCCCAGTGGTTACTCTCCTGCTCTCAGAAGGGCCCAGGAGCACTGCCTTCTTACCAGGGCTCACTAGAATGCCTGGTCTTACACTTTCCCCAAAGTCAGCCTGTGAATCACAGATGCCAGTCAAGTGGTGACCTTACGTTTGGGTCCTTGTATGTGAGTGGGACACTTCATGGCGACTCACATTCCATCGGTGATATTTCTGAGCCCTTATACAAGCTAACTGAAGGTGCTTGAGGATTTATGGAAATGGAAAAAGAAGCAAAATACTGCAACATACTGCAAAGTAACAAATACAGGATCCAAACAAGAGGTACAGACCACAAGCAGACTGGGGCGTTAGAGGGAGAGCACAGTGGGAAGATGTGGGCAGTGCCATTTTGAACTGGTCCTGGAAGATGGCACACGTTCAGGTAAAAGTAGTACCTCATTATTAAAAACTGATATGTGTCCTCTTCTCTAGGAGAATATAGTGTTATATCAAAAGGGTCAAGTGTCTGTTAAGGTCATTGACTTTGGATCAAGCTGTTATGAAGACCAGAAAGGTAGGTGCATTCCGTCCCTCTCGTCTGAGTTCCCTTGTGCAGATTCCCTCCCTCCCTGAAACAAATGCCTCACACATGGGCAATCTGGTTCCATGGTGTCTCAGTGCTGGCAGTTGCTCTTAGGATTTTAAACAGGATGCATCACAATTCCAAAGCCCACATTTCCACGTCTGTAAAATGAGAAGATTGGCTCAGATAATTTATTGGTCCCTTGCAGTTCTCATAATCTGTGGGCTTGGAATTGCCCAAGGGTATCTGGTCTCCAAACTAAGTAGGTGTGCACCCGCATCATGGTGAACCTCTGAGAAGTGATGATTTCCAGGACCTCCACTGAGACTTACTGAATCTGAATTTCTGTAGGAATACCTGGGAGTTTGCCCCCAAGAATACATGGTCCTGCAGGGGTTGGAATTTGCTGCCCAGTTGCTGTGTATTTGCCAAGCTAGACTTCAGAAAACAGCCTTCATTGAGCTTAGTTTAATCAATTGTTTCTTCTTTTGACTTCTCATCAAGTTTGATGTCGAGAACATATACTGTTCCACACTTACCACTTGAGTATCTGCTCTCTATCAGTCACTACTCTTGATTCCAGGGACAAAAAATGATATTTCATGTTCTCAGTTAGCAGACATTTGAAAGGAAGAGACAGAAAGGTTGAAGAGTAAAATCATAGCTGCAGTGATGAAAGATACCTGTCCTAAGGCTACACACAGATGAACTTGAGGTGATGGCAGGGAGTGTCAGAGGAAATTTCACTAGGTTACAGACTGTTAGATGGTTGTCTCAAATATTCTGCAGAACCACTTTTCAACATGTGCTTTATGTTTTATGTATGAATCCCATTATCTCTTTCAGCTTATATCTTCTGAAAAAAAAAAAAACTCATGTACTTACTCTTCTCAATTACAAAAGTTGTGTGCCCTATTAGTTAACCTTTTTCTTGGCTGCCTGGAAGCTTAGTACTGAATTTGTAATTATTTTATCCTTGTCTTCTGACAGTTGTTTCCCTTTTGCTGACTTCCCTTTATCTTTACTTGAAGTGAAAGTCCATGTTGAGTAGGGCAGCTAGACTCAACTGCCAGGGTTCAAATCCCAACTCTTCCACCTGTGGCTAAATGAGTTTGACATATCTAATCTCTGCCTGCCTCAGTTTCCTCATTTTAAAATGGGGACAATAATAGTCCCTGCTTTCTGGAGTTATTAAAGTATTGAAAAAGTTCTGCATAAAGCACTTGGGATAGTATCTGGCACAAGCCAGGTATTATGTAAGCATCATTGCATTCATTAAAAAAAAAAACCTATAAAAATAAAACTTTCATTGCAAAGTAACTCAAATCCATTTTGAAAGTGGGCAGGATATATAAAAGCCATTAAAAAATTAAATCTCTGTTTTATTTTAAAAATCACAAAATTTTTACGTTTTTATTGAAATCACTGCAAAGCGATTGAAAAATTCTTAGGTTTGAAATCACTGCAAAGTGATTGAAAAATCCCAATAACACCATGTGAAAACAACTATTAGATCTCATCTCTCCAACTTCTGTCTTCTCATCTGTAATATTTAGACTTCTACATGCTATCTTCTATACACCTTCACCTGCTGAGATTTCACTGAGCTTTTCTTTTCATGATTTCTTATGTATTGCATAACACACCTAATATGTACTTTTTAAAATAATGCATTATAAATATATACATTTAAAGTTAAAGTGATACAAATTTAAATTAATTTTAAGTATACATTTTTTAATGAAATCTTGGTCCAATTATGATATGCCTGCTCCCTGACCAACCAACACACAATACCTTAAGAAGATGTCAAAGGGAAATTAATCTGACAGTTTGAAGGTTTCGCTTGGCATTAGTCTTTCATTTTCTTTGTTTTTCTTTTACTTCAAAGTGGAACAATACCTACTTTGGATTTCTTTATCAGTAAAGTGAGCATAATAACATCTCCATGATAATCAGGGTGCTGGATTTGATGCGATTCCACAGGCAGTGTGACTCGTGCGTGCTCTCCTCCACCTTCCACCTCCCTGGAAAGCCTGCTGGGAAGGGGCAGAATGCTCTTGGCATTGTCCACCCTCCCTGGAGATGGGGAGATGTGCCCTGGAGAGCAGGTCTTTCCTACAACAGGTTTTTCTTTCTATCCCGGCAGTGTACACCTACATCCAGAGCCGGTTCTACCGATCCCCAGAAGTGATTCTTGGCCATCCCTACAACATGGCCATTGACATGTGGAGTCTGGGTTGCATCATGGCAGAGCTGTACACTGGCTTCCCTCTGTTCCCTGGGGAGAACGAGGTGGAGCAGCTGGCCTGCATCATGGAGGTGAGGGGCCGGACCTGGCTGCAGGGGGGCGGAGGGGTGGCAGAATGACTGGCTTCCCTCTCCACCATTGTGCTGCATTAGTTTCACCAGAGAACAGGACCCTGCATGCTTTTCTTTTTGGTTGGATGTTCCCTAAAAGTGTTTTTGAAATTATGTACCGCTTGTACACTTTTGAGTTGATATCTAGTATATTTATCAGCACTTAAATAGTTGCAGAGGATGTCATTTCTAGGTAATATTTCAGTCAACAGTAGATGGCACAGATGACAGTGACCCCAAGTTTCTATTGTCCAGCTCCCTTCATAGTCATAGCATCTTACTCTGGCAGAAGCCCCCTGCATTCTGTGACATTCACAAAGACAAAATCCCTGCTCTTTTGTTTCTCAGAACATGTCCCCATTGTCAAACAGGGCAGGGTTCTGTTGTTAATAATGATATTAAAAAAATAAAACTGTAAGACTCATCATGTGAATATTTATTCTACTTTCTGTTCTCTTACTTAAAAGCATCTTGCTAGCTGAGCATGGTGGTGTGTGCCTATAATCCCAGCCATGTGGGAGACTGAGGCTAGGAACCACTTGAGTTCGTGGGTTTGAGACTACTCCAGGCAACATAGCGAGACCTAGTCTCAAAGAAATAGCTGGGCACGGTGATGCGTGCCTGTAATCCTAGCTACTTGGGAGACTGAGGCTAGGAATCACTTGAGTCCGCAGGTTCGAGACTACCCTGGGAAATATAGTGAGATCTAGTCTCTTTAAAAAAAAAAAGCATCTTGTTATGGAACTAGATAAGAGACAAAATAGGAGAAAATAACCATAAAATTAGAAATTTCACACTTTGGAATTTTCCTTGGGAAGAAAAATATTTCAACTTTGAACAAAAATCTAATTTTGTCTCTCCCACTACCTACCTACCCATTCCTCCATCCATCCTTCTATCCATCCATCCAGTCACCCTTCCTTCCTTCCTTCCTTCCTTCCACCCAAAATTTCTAGTTTCTAGATATGGTCAAATAGATATACACAACCTTGAGTATTATTAATTATAAGTCGATATTTTCACTTTGTTACTGAAATTAATAATAAAGTATTAGAATAATTTGGGTAATAGTAGCCACCAGTGATAGCTATGATGGAATAAACACTGGCCTGGAATCTGTGTCCTTGACTCTTTTTTGGCCAGTCACTTCCCTCCCTGCCTTGGCCTTCTGTAAAATGAAGACATCAAAGTAAATGGCTTCCAAGTTTGATAATAGATGATTTAATGAAGCACCCCTGACCGTTCCTGCTCCCAATATTGAGAATAATGGGGGATATGGGCTCTGTGTTGAGGTTCCTACTGCCTTAGTGTTGATTCAGCCCCTGCTGACTCTAATATCACTGGGGTTGAGGAGCAGGGACTGGGGCAGCTGTGGCTATGACCAGAAACCCAGGTGCTGGGAGAGTTGATGCAGGACCTGTCATTTCAACATCTTTATACAGCCCTGTAGGTTGCAGTGGGAAAAGCGAACAAGTTTGTGTCAATATTTTTTTCCCAAGAAGCTATTTTATCATATAATGGTTTGTCTATCCAGTGATTTCCATCTCTTCTTCCTTTCCTCCTTTCCCTGTGCTCCCAGCTGGGTTGTGTCATTCCTCAGTGCATGGTGGTCAACTTGTGATTGGTTTATTCCCTCTGACAGTGAGTCTTGGTTGCTATCAAGAGGGCCTCCTTCTGTTTAATGCTGATGCCCGTTGAGAGTAGAATCATTGGTGAAACACCTTAAACAGGGGTCAGAAGGCCCAGACTCAGGACTTGTTCTGCTACTGACTTATTGTGTCACTAATATCCCTGGGTCCTTATTGGATGAAGTTTGCCCCCAAACCCACCCAACCTGAATAGACTTTGGATGTATGACTTCACTTGCCTGAACCTACTAACTGTGCTTGTTAAAGGTGCTGGGCCTTCCACCAACCCGCTTCATTCAGACGGCTTCCCGGAGACAGAAGTTCTTTGGTAAGTCTCTGATCTCTCTTTTATCCTGTTGTGATTAATGGCTTGTCTCAGGTCTTGATGACACTTCCCACATCCCAAGGCCCATATGATGTTCTTTCCCTGGCCCTAGTTCAGAAAAGTAAAAGGATGCCAGCAAGGAAGACCAGATGACGAGAGGGAAGTGGGATGGGGGTCATGTTGGTGATGAGTTCATAAGTTTCTGGCAGTGGAAATGCAGGGGGAGAATGAGCAGGCTCCTGTTCAGAAGACTCATCAATGAATCTTGAAATTCCAAAGAATTACTCCTACACCCTCTCCTATAAGAGTTCCCTGACTCTCCTCGGCTTGGCCCCCTTGCACAGTGCACTATGTAGGGAAATCAAAGAGCAGAAACATTTTTTTTTTGAGAGGGATGAAAGATTCCATTGCTATGTTCTATCAATAATGGAGCATTATTCCTTCCTACTGAAATTCTCTTTATCCTCAGACCCTTGCTATCCCAAGGTCATTGCAACTTTGATGCAAAGTGGGGTAAACAAAGGCCATCAGAACAGTTGGGTTGTGAGTATATGTAGCTTGTCAGTGACATATAGAGCACCTATTTCATTGCTGAAATCAAGCCTTCTTTGCCCATGGTCTAATGCTGAATTTCATGGTCCACTGCCTTTGTTTAGGCACAGCTGTACAGTATGGGAAGTAGGTTAATAATATCCAACTGAGGCAGAACTCAGTTTCAACACCATATGGTTTTCAACACCATAAAGTCAGTCCCACTTTCAAAATTCCTTTGAGGAAGCATGAGAAACTAAGGGATTCCCATGTAGAAAAAATCATGGGGTTCCAAAGGTCAGCCAAGGGGTCAAAGCCGGGCACTGGAGCTAGGGGCCCACAGACAAGACTCAGTGCCATTTGGGATGACATTCGGACAAGTTTTCTTTAGGCTTCTAGTGCCTGTGACATCCCAGCCATTTTGAGCCTTCACACCTTATTTTCAACTGAGATTAGCCTCAAAGTCACTTACTTCCTCTCCACAAGTTGCACCCCATCAATAGAAGTATCAGAAACATCTTCCTGGGGGGATCTTCCTGAACAGAATGTTTCAGTCACATTGATAGTCAGCCACATGGAGGTTAAAATGTAGCCTGTTTTTGTGTCATTTGGTGAAAAGCCACATCTTGAGCCCTTACCACAGCAACAGGCTCCCTGGCCCCTCCCCCGAGACTCCTTGAACTCCCATTGACCTGCAAGCTGAAAGTTTAAGAGCTGGTAAGCGCACTGTCCATCATGCTTCTCCATTGTCAAGGTCTTTGTCTATCCCCACTGGCCAGCCCCAGGCCATTCCAGTGACTATTATATCTTTTGAAAATCACCTTGTAGTTATGGCAGGAACTTGGAAGACTTGGCCTCTGAGAAGGGTCAGGGGCCTGGTTGCCTGATAACATGCTCACATACTAGCCCTTCTTCCAGAACTGTCTGATGGTAGGCAGACGGTCTGGGTCACTCACTGGTCAGACGTATACATGAATATTTACTTTCCCATGTGTCATAAGTGGGTCTTTGGATTTTGAAAGTTTTGGGGGCAAAGTATGGATATTGGTGTTCCCTCCTATTAGACAAAGTCACAGCATAAACCTAGACACTAAACTCCAGATAGTGTATGGGTGGGATTTGAAAGGTTGGGAATAAAAGACATCTCCGTAAAAGCAAAGCAAAGACATGTGACACATGCGTGTCAACTCCATAGTGTTTGATTTTACTGTCAGAACTAAGCATTAGAATGGGGATGTGGTTTTGGGAGCAACATCTTTGTGTCTTCACTTTCTATTTAAGGAAGGACTTTATTGGCAGCCGTATTTACCACAGCATTTTCCAGGTGTAATCTATGTAAATTATTTCGGGGATTTAGAAAAATTTAGTTCCTCCTGTGGAACTTATGACAAAGTAGAGTTGAGGTGGGACTGGAGACCCAGTTTGTAATAGCAGTTCCTTGTAATTCTTAGGATTCGTGTGATCACTAATCTAGAAGGTGTAGAGACTGTTACGTGAACCCTACTGAATTTCTGTGAGAATTCAATTCAATATCTAGACTATGCGTGCGGGTTTATGTGCATCCACCTATTTACATGAAGAGTTACAGGTACGAACATAGGCACACAAAGGAGGGGGAATTCTCACCTACAGAGCCCTGAACAAAACACTCTTAGGAGACTTCTGGAGCTGTTGTCAGGGCTTTTTTTCCAACAAGACAAATCATATATTTGCTGAGCACTTTGGTCAATGGAAATGACTGATGAAAGTAATTCCTAGCTGTGTCTTCACTAACCAACCAACCAAGTCTGATGAATTCAACTAAAAGACAAAACTTTAATACAATTGTGAAGAAGCAATTAGATTAATTTATATGACTCCCAAAGGAGTTCAGAAAGCAAATCACTCTCTTAAAATGACATGTTTTACCAGATGCCTGTCTCAAAGTCAGGGTTCTAGGGGAAGATCATAAGCATAGATAATCCTAATATGGATATATGGTTTTGTTACTTCATATTTGATATTATTGTTACTATTTTTATTATTGTTACTTTAGCTAATGTTAAGGCATTTTAACCATTCCATTGCTTCAAGGAGGAGATTGTGGGAAGAAGGTTCAAAACATATAATATTTTTATGAAAAATTCTTCATAAAAGTCAATTGTACTCATTGGGTAATCATGTATGGTTATTATTTCAGATTGACTGTGATTGTGTGTATGAGGTAGGGTTTCAAACACCACTCCAAGAAACAGCATGGTTGAATGAGCAGCTGTGATGTGACTCATGAATATTTCACCTGGAACTAAACACAGAATGTTGTATCTCTAAAGATTCCAAAGGTTTTCCTAAAAATATAACCAACAACAGGGGGAAAAAAAGATACCCGGATTCCAAGGACCTCACGGTGGTACTGAAAACCTATGACAGCAGCTTCCTGGACTTTCTCAGAAGGTGTTTGGTGTGAGTTTGTTGGAGTCTCTTTGCCTCTGGGCTTCCTTATAAATATGTATTTTCCAACATTAACTGGTGAAAATCTGGGACTGGGAGACAGTTGTTGAAAACACCCGTAACTACTGGCCATAGCACTGTAGCATCTACAAAATGCGTTCCTGTTTGCTGCCTCAACAGACCGCTTCCTTCCTATCCTGTGTGATTGACAGGGCAGCTGATTTATTGTTTTCAGATAGGAGAGTGAGGCCCCAGGAGATGAAATGATTTGCCCTGGATTACCCATTTGTGGGCAGAACTTGACTTCTTCATAGCCTCAAACTACCTAGTAGAAAGGGATGTAAGGCAAACTTTAAATGTTTTGATTCACAAACTATTCAGTATGCTTGGATGCAAGTGTTTGCATACTCACTTAGTGTAAGCTGGTTCAGGACCCCACTGTTCCCCCAGAATTTAGAAACTAATTCTCTTGTACTGTGGAATTAGGTAAAGGATGACCTGTAAACAGTTTATTCTGTATAGTTTTTAGACTCTATTTGCATATTTTAAATCTTAGAAATTAGATTCTGTCCCTCAGTCAAGTCCTAGTAAAAAAGATCATTCTATAAAGAATACCCAATATAAGGTGCCTGGTGCCTAGTTAAGAAGGTATTTAGAAAATGTTAGCTATTGTGATTTTTCAAAGAGGGTTTACAAACCTGTCTCCACAGCATAACAAACAGATTAGCCACATGATAGTTGACAAGTCATTGTTCCTGTATCCCAGTTTCCTTTTCTATAAAATGAGGTATTCTTAAGGTAGCCCTTCCAAATGTGTCAGTCCTTTAACTGTTCTGTATTTTTTAGAAGACCTTATCTTTATGTTCTCTCATTCTTCCGTAGACTGGAGTAGTTTTAGAAGAATACCTTTCTGGCATTTGTATACCCTGGAATCTAAGTATTAAGCTCAGATAATAAGCAATCACATAGATGGAAAATGCTACACATTTGAAAATAGAGAAGGGTCCTGTATCCTACACCCTACCTCTTACTGAAGCTTTGAATGAATGTGCAGAAATTCATCACTCAGATAGTGATGAGTTATTCAGAAGCCCCAGTCATTCAGAACACACTTCAAAACCAAGAAGGAAATTTCCTTTTCAATGTAAAGGGCTTGCTGAAATGCCTTCCATTGATGTTTATCACCCTTCATGCCTTCACATTCCAATTAACAGATGACTGGAATGAAGGAAAAACTTGGAGTCAAACTTAGCAGAGGTCAATGTAAAGTCTTATGTCTAGGTTTTAGAGGCTGATTTTGTAAGTTCAGGAGGGGGAAGGTCTATCTCCCCTCTGTGAGAGTTGCTTAGGACTTTGGTGAGGTTAGAATATTAGTGCCTTCTATCCTCAATATGGTGGACATTAATTTGACAACAGCTGAAATTTCCTATCTTGGAAGGTGCACCCATATCACATGATCAAAATTAATGGTGATGTAAATGTTTTTAGATAATGGTTGTGTCATAAAAGGTGGACTGTCTTAGTCTATATAATTAATGCCAATGAGTAGAATTTGTCTTAATTTCCTGGGACATGAATTTTAGTTCAATAGAAATGAAGAACTTTAAAAGTATTGGCATTTTTAAAAATTGGAAGAGCTAGTTCTGTGAGTTAGTGACTGGTCATTAAAATGGCAGCACAGTCCCATACCGGGGATGTCAATGTATTTTGCTACCGCATTAGAAATTGGGCTGGGTTATATCTAAGTTCCTTATAATTTTACTATTCTAGCACTCTGTAATTTTCTTGTTATGTTACTGGAGGCCCAAATACTATAATTTGGAAATTGAAATTCAGCATCTCTGTTTTGATCTTAGTTTATTGAACTCTAACTCCTATTGGTTGGCATTTTCTTTATTTCCTATAAGGAAATTTCTAGAGACTTTGAAAGAGTCTTGGATTCTAATATATTTCTGGCCTTGTCCTATAAATTTTCTTCAAAGATTGTTTCCAGGTAGTTTAAAGTTATAAAGTTCTATGTTGATATCTGAGTATTGTAACATAGTTTAAATAGGTTCATTAAAAATGAACTTTCATTTTACCTTATTGAGTGAAGTTCTTCATTTTGGGGTTTTTGAAAATGTTTCATTATAAAAAATTAAAGCATGAAATTAATTCGTGTTGGACTCTGTTGGTGTGCAGATGGGAGCCTTCTCTTCGCATGACCCCTGACCAGGCCCTTAAGCATGCTTGGATTCATGAGGCCAGAACCCTCAAGCCACGATCCAGGCCCCAGATCCTGCGAAAACCTAGTCTCTATCTCCCTTCTGAAGCAAGGAAGGACAAGACTGAAGGTCACCAACATTTGGGCAAAAAAGGTACATTTGCTCAACAAACCAGCCCAGCAGGTCAGACATTGCTGGCGGGTTTGCATGTCAGTTTCCCTGACCCAGCCTTGAGTAATTGTTCTGAATACAACGCAGCTTCCTCCCATTTCTCACACTTGGCACTCTCTTCTTTCAGAACTTTGGTTTAAGTTCTGTTCTCCTATTTTCCCTCTTTATCATTAGGACTTTCCATTTTCTCCTTTCTTCAATTCCCTTGCTCTACCTTTCATTATATTCTTCTCTGCCCGGTATTTACTTCTGAATTTTTTCTATCAGACAATGGCAATAGGTAAATATCTTTTATATGCTATGTGAGGGCCTAGTGGTTATATATGTAAAGTCAAGTTACCTTGGATTAAATTCTAGCCCTGCCATTTACTTAAGCTTGGAATCTTCATTTAAGAGAATGAGAGTAATGTCCATTTTCTGTTTTCTTAAAACCATCAAATGAATTAGTGTGAAAAACTTAGAATAAAGTTGAGAACATAGAATGTGCCTTGTCAATGAATTATAACTAAGATTTCCCTAAAGTTTACTGGACAATTGAACTATAATGCACATGTTTTTCTGTTTTTTTGGCAGATGTGATCAAAAAAGAAGAGATTATCAGCAAAGCAAAAGATGACGGTTCTAAGCATATTCAGAATTCAGGGGATCAGCAGGGTTCGCTTCAATGCACAGCAGAAGCTGTCCAGCTGCCTCATCTAGCAGAAGCTTCCAGAAAACCAGAGGCAGATGTCAGGCCAGAGGAGTCCAAAGCTTCCACAGACCAGCAAAACAAAAGTTCCTCTCCCAGGAACTCAGACACTTTGCCACCTCTTGTGTGACCTTTGATGAAGGTCACATCCTGTTCCTCTCCACCAATGATTTGTATTAGAGACAGCATTTATATTGTACAATATTTCAGATTGTTGTTTTTAATGCAAAAACGTTTTAAAAAGAAATCCTCTTCACATGGCCAGTTGGTACCTCACTCCCTCCTATTATCCCCTACCACATAAAACTAGGGTATGGGTATGGCTGGGGGCAGTTTTAACTATTCAATGTTATAGCATTACTAATAGAGTTCTAAATAAAATTTTCTTCCTACCCAAAACAATAACTGTGTCAGGATTCTTGTTTGAAAATCGGGAGCTGAATTCAAATAGGCCCATAGTTCATATAATTAGGGAGGTAATGGGTGTTGGGTGGGTTAAGCATAGTTTCACACACAGCAACATTTCAGAATTCAAATAAGGTCATAGGACTCCGACTCCCTTTCCATTAGCCTTGCTTCTTACATGGTAATTTCACAGTGATGACCAGCTGATACCCAGTGAGGAGAGTCCATGTCTAACTGTGGCAGTGGGCCACATGGATTTTGGAACTGAGGACTACCCAAAGGGAGGGAAGTTGAATCAACAAAAGGATGTATATGCTCATCTGCTGCCCCCAAGTCTAGTCACATCCACTGATGTATGTGCCTTTCTAAGTGCTATCTGTAGTCATATTACAGAGAATATTTACAAGAAAGTTGATCATAGCTTCATAAAAACATTTTTAAGAATTACTAGCTTTATATTTTTCACTTCAATCCCTATATAGTTCTCCATGAGGGGAAATACCAGGTAACTAATACTATGGGTTTAGATGGCGTCACCCAGGGAAGATGATTAAGCATTAGAAAAAACAGACGGTCAAGAGAAAGCTCTAGGAAAAATAAATGCTAAGGGATTGCCAGAACTAAGCAGCACCTGCAAGAGAAGACAAACAGGAAGAGCAGAAAGCAAGAGGAATATAAAGTTTGTAGAAGAAAAATATATAAAAATTAACAATAGAAAATGTTAAGTAGAGTATATGTGCCGTAATTCAGAACAGCGTTCTAATAGGTGACCCGTCTCAGGTTCTATAGACAAAGATGCAGTTGTACACAGGCATTCTGAAGCTACTAGACACCAACTATCTTTGGGTAGAGTTGACAATAGTTTTGTAGCTGAACTACGGTAGCTCTTCTATTTGGGGAGAGAACAAGAAGCCAAGTCCTGGATATCATGATCACAATGATTTAGGCTGGATACTAGAAAGCATTTCCTGTTGCATGCCTATAAAAGGCTGAAATGATGTTTAATATATAGTGGCTCTCTTTCGGGCACACTTCAAATTGAGGGGAAGATGTCGGACATAGGCTGATGATCTTTGACAGGGCTCTCAGTCTAGCACTCTTGCTTCTGCTAGCTACCCAGTTATTTTTCATCCCTGACATTTCTTTACATGAATGTCCCTTTGGGTTCCAAGGAAACCAAACACCTGGGGCCCTTTAATTGTAATTTTTTAATTTTTCGTCCTTGCTCGCATGGACACAAAAATCTGCAAATAGTGACTGCAATAGTGACTAGCATATGGTGACACTTCTTCGATGTGAGCGGTAGATAGATAATGTTAGGGCTCTGTGAGGATGGGGTGAAGGGAGCTGTGGGGGAAAGGCAGTAGTGGGCGGGCGCTGGTCACAGGTTCACCATCAGCCAGTCCAGCAGCTGCAGCCGCGTGACGTTCCCCACCGCCTCGTCCAGCTGTCGCTCCTTCTCGTAGCGCAGTACCGACTGCAGCACCTCCCCCACGCTGCGGCCTTTTTCCACGGCCACCGCCGAGAGCTGAAGGAGCTGTGGAAAGCACAGGAAGCAGTAGTGAAGGACAGTGCACCTCACAGAAGGCCAAATGCGTCAGGCAAGGCTAGAACACAGACCAGGGAGACTTTGGGAAAATGAGGTAGGAAAAGCGCAAATGAAATGTGGGGAAGACTTGCTTAGCTTGCTCACCTGTTTGCCAGGAGAGAATTGGTCATGTGTCCCTTTTGGTTTAAAGGAAATGTTAACACTTACCTGTTCGTGTTATGGAAGATGAGACTTCTCTCTAATACTAAGACCTTCCTGCCTTCCAGTGGGTGTTTGGTCAATGGTGTCATAGAATGCTTTGTTATTGTCCCAAAAGCACAAGAATAAAAGCCATAAAGTCAAAAGACAAATGTGGATGCTGCTTTTCAAGTTCTGGAGACCAGACGTGTAGGTTGTTAGTGTAGGAAAGTAGCTCAGAGATCTAGTCAATGCTCATGAAAATGTTGCCCAGAGGCAAAGAGACTTGTTAGTAACCGCTAAAAATAGCAAAACTAAAATTCATACCAACGTCTCTGAAATCTGTCTCATTCTCTGTCCAATCATAAAATGAGAAAAATTAGCCAGAGCTACCATTCTAATATGTACTGAGTACATTGCTATTTACCTGGAATCCAGCAGCAACAAACAACCTGAAGTAATGAGATTTTTTTGTGTACATTCGGCACCTAACTCTAAGATAAAAAATCGAAGGGCAAAAGAGTCAAAGAAAAAAAAAAAAAAGAAGTGAAGGAACTTAGAAGAAATCATATTAGTAGAAACAAGTCAAAAAGAAAAAGACACCAAATGGTTTCACTATTATATGGGACATGAAAAAGATAAACAAAAAGTCATGAAGAAAAGTCAAAACAAACTACCAATCAAACTGAAGTACACAATGGGGGGAGGGGCACAGGGTGGGAATGGTCAGGGAGGGTGGGGGGTGAACCCTGGGAATTACAAAGATGTGAAATTTATATATAAACAAATTATTTAATAAAAAATAGTTGAAGGGGACATTTCCATGCAAGTTCATATAGTTACTCTTGAAAAAATTTAGAACATCTTAGCAAGAGAAGATATGAAGAACCATAAAGAAAATCAAAACAAAAAAATATAAAGTCCCACATTAAAATGTACTGAATGAGCCAAATAAAATGGACATATGAGAAAAGTCAGCAAACTTGACAGATCAATAGAAATTAACCACACTGAACAACATGATTAAACCTCTTAATAAATTATGGAAAAATCAGAGCTCAAAAGGTTTTACAATTATGTCATTAGAATCCTGAAATGAGAAGAAGATGGGGGGGGGGGAGAAAAAAAAATAATGGATGTAAACATTCGTAACTTACCCAGCAACAACAGAACAACATAACTGACAAAACAAGAAGCTTAGTGAACCTGAGATAAGATAAATCAAAGAAATTTGCTTCAAGACCTGTCATAGTCAAATTGTTAAAAATTAAAACTCAAGACAGCTGGAGGAAGAAGGCACATATTATTTATAAAGAACAACAGTTTGAATGACAGCAGATCTTGTCAGAAGTCATGAAGACCAGAGGAAGTGACGTACCGCTAAGCACTAAAAACCTGTTAAGCCAGAATCGATAGCCAGCAAAGATATATCTCAGGAATTTTCATATGAAGGCATTTCCAGATTAAGGAAAATAAGAGATTTTCTTGCTGGAAATGTGTTTTAGTTCTTCAGACAAATGGAAAATATCAGGAGAAAACTGAGAACCTTGGGAATGAACAAGAACAACAGAAACAGTACAAAACGTCTTTTGTTTCAGTTCTTTAAAATATTCTATGATCGAAAGCCAAAATAATATCATCTAAGTTTTTTTATTCATAGATTAAATACATTAAATAACTATAACACAAGGGAGGAGAGCAAAAGGAACTATATGGTAGCTGTATTTCTACTTTTTTTTTCATTTAAGAAACCTTTAATATGAATGTGATATGAAACAAATGAAAATGCACTTTATTGTTTTATATCAATTATGTTTAGATTACATATAAAAATATCACATGCTGCAAACATAGCTAAATATTAAGAACTAAAAAAGCCAATATATGTCATGTATCAGATAAAATGTCTTAAAAATTTTAATACATATTTGTTTTCTTATAAATGTGAAAGGTATTTCAATATAATTAAAACTGCAAACACTTTAAATTTAGCAGTATATGCTTGTTGCTCAGTAAATAATGTGTGGCAAAGTCATCTAATATCAAGTCTTATTATAACAAAAGCTGCTGAAATCTAAGAATATAAGGCAACATCTTTTGGTGAAGATCCGTCTGTGTCTTTGACTTGTTCTTGCCCTTTTTAAAAAAAATCAATTTTTAAAAATTAATTAAATAATTTATTTATATATAAATTTCAAATCTTTGTAATCCCTGGGGTTCAAACCCCCCTACTGCCTGTTCTCACCCTGTCCCACTCCCCCAAGTTAAAAAATGGGGAGAAGAATTAAAAAGATACTTCTCCAAAGAGGAAATACAAATGGTCAACAGGTACATGAACGTCACTAGCAATCAGGGAAATGCAAATCAAAACCACAATGAGATACCACCTTACACCAGTAAGAATGGCCCACATCCAAAAACTGGACAACAACAAATACTGTCGGGGATTTGGAGAGAAAGGAACACTCTTACACTGCTGATGGGAATGTAAACTGGTCCAGCCATGATGGAAACCGTGTATGTGGAGGACCCTCAAATTAATGAAAATGGAACTACCATTTGACCCAGCAATTGCTCTCTTGGGAATCTACCCAAAGGAGACCTCAATGCTTGCACAAAGGGACACCTGTGCTCTGATGTTTACTACAGCACTACTTATAATTACAAAGTCATGGAAGTAACCTAAATGTCCCAAAACAGATGACTGGATGAAAAAGATGTGGTATATACACAATGGAATATTACTCATCAATTTAAAATGACAAATTGGATAATTTTATGATAACGTGGATGTACTTAGAAGTAATCATATTGGCAGAAACAAGTCAAAAAGAAAAAGACAGACACCAAATGGTTTCACTATTATATGGGACATGGGAAAGATAAACAAAAAACCATGAAGAAAAGTCAAAGCAAGCTATTTCTACTTTTCAATTTAAGTGGTAACTAACTACGGGTTCACAGCACAGAATACATTCTGCAAAGTTGTATATGTATATCATATTCCTAGAGAAATCACTAATTACTTAAAGATATAATCAAGAACGCAACAGATAAAATGGAATACCAAAAATATGCAAGAAGGGAAAACAATAAAACAATTATTAAAATGATACCTGCCTCATATCACACACAAAAGCAAATTCAAGAATGGTTACTCTCAAACATTTAGAAGAAAACAAAGGATAGCAACTTTATAACTGTTGGACATGTCACAGTATCACAATCTGGCTCTCCCAACATTATGGGCCAGATCACTGCTTGGGGCCTTCTGTGCACTGCAGCATGCTTAGTAGCAGTAGAGTCTTGACCACTAGACTCTAGTAATAAGCCCTCTTTCCAGTTGTGATAACAAAACATATCTCTAGACATTGTCAAATGCCCCTGGGAGACAAAATTGCCTCCAGTTGAGAACCACTGAGTTAGTCAAAGATTTATTACCTATGTCATCAAAGCATAAGTAATGAAAGCAAAAATATAATCTAGATGTCATCACTCAAAATTCAATCTTTAAAAGACTCCATGTTAGGTAAAGATACAAGCCACAGGTTGAGAGAAAATATTTTCAAACCATATAGATATAACAAGGGACCGGTAGTCAGGATGTATAAATAATTATTGTAATTTATAACAAGGGAAAACCAACCCAGCAAAAAATATGGGCAAACAATTTATAGCGGCAACTCAACAAAGAAAACATTATGAATGACTAAAGAGTTAGAAAGATATTCATATCCTTAGACATTTTAACATATGCCTGTCAAATTAATGCACAAAGAGGATCTCTAATCCTAGCAATAATAAACCAAGAATAGTGTTAAGAAGGATGTGGAGAAATTGAAGCCCACCCACTTATATTGCTACTGGGAATGTAAAATGATGGAATCATTTTGGAGCACAGATTTTTAAGAAATTATAATTGCCACAAGGAACAGATTTCCATCCTTGTTACCCAAGACAAATGAAAATTTATGTCCACACAAAAGCTTGTAAGTGAATGTTCATAGTAATGTTATTCATAATAGCAAAGAATGGAAACTCCCAAATATCCATTAACTAGTAAATAGATAAAATGTAATATATACTCATATAGTGAAACACTTCTCATCAGCACAAAGGAATGGATTACTGATACATATTACAAAATGAAAGAATCTTGAAACTTTATGCTAAGTAAAAAGAATCACAGATAAAAGATGACATATTTTATGACTGTTATACATACATACATATATATGTAAAATGCAATATATGTGTAAAATATATATATTTAAAATGTTTGGACAAAAGAAAAATCTATTATTGAGTGAGATGGGAGATAAGGATGAGGAAAAATCTCTTATTTTTCTCTGTGAAGACTCTTGTGCCTTTGGATTTTGAAGTATGCGTTATATTACTTATTCAAAGATGAATACAAATCTGTTTAAACGAATTGGGTTCATTCCAGTGTTACTGAGCTCAACCACTTTTATCAATTTGAGAATATTTACATATGTTAATGAAATCTCTTTCC
Source organism: Uropsilus gracilis (assembly GCA_004024945.1). Taxonomy (NCBI): domain Eukaryota; kingdom Metazoa; phylum Chordata; class Mammalia; order Eulipotyphla; family Talpidae; genus Uropsilus; species Uropsilus gracilis. Next base: position 13,107 of record PVHY01001853.1, on the reverse strand, counting down.
CCACCCAAAAGTCTCATATCATTTTTAAGTAGTTTCTTTTATGTATATGCTTCACCCAGCTATTCTTAAAAATGCACTTTTGTTCAATGCAACTGTATTCATTATTTGAAATTGGAGTTTACTGCTGCCAACTCTTTCTATTACTTTCCACTAATAAATTATGATGATCACCTTTGTCTTCATAGTTGGTGAAGACATAGGGATGTATATGTACACACTGAGGAGGACTTCAAGTCAATTATCCTTATTTTAGACACATATATCACAAACATTTTAACTCAAAACTGTCTAGAACCAAAATGTATGGTGTTATGATGAGCTTGACTTAAAAACTGGCTAACAGAGCAAAAGCTTATTTCACATATCACACACATGAAAGCTGTGCTTCTTTTTCAATTTTTATCAGTCAAAAGTTTTATGAACATAACCCCTCTGCTAATTGCTAAGTATCGCTCTCAACACATCCCAGAGCCTTGCCAGCAAACTTCAACTTTTCAGTCTTTGGGCAATGCTATATTATCCAAAATTCAGCCCAAAGCTCAGACTTAATCTGATTCTTTTACTTAGTCTCTTTGAGGTTCCTCATCTGTGCATTGCCACCAAGACATGTAGGAAATAAGAGGAAAGTGAGATTTTTACCTTTTTTTCCCCTTTGATACACTACTTATTATACAAAGTCTAATATTCCTTTGCCCATGATCCTCCCAATAGGCAGGATCTTCAAATTCTTCCCAAAATCACTCTACCCTTCTTGGTACTATCTCTCCTTTCAGAGAGAAAACAGATCTTAAAGCCCTAATTACCCCGAATAAAACTTTTTAAATTCCCTTGACTATTCCCTCACCTTCTCCTGGATTCCTTCATCATCACCAGCAAAGTATAAAATAGGGACATTAAGCTCGGAGGCGGCAACCCATTGAAGCACAGCTTGGAGTTGCTTGTTCTGGACAGTATCAGTAAGGCTATGATTGCTGACAATCACTTTGGGGGCTGCACACCCTTCGGGGGGCTGTCCTGATAAACCTTTCAGTTCCTTATGGATTGCTTGATAGGCATTCTGCAAGAGAGCTTCCGCTGTCCCTGTGCCCTTGACTGGTAAGCATTCATATAGATTATCTGGTAAGGCTGAAGTTGGCCTGCTGACATCACCACACTTATCATCTCCCAGCTCTGACAAAGGAGAGTCACAGGACTTGGCAATAATGAGACACAATTTCATCACTGAATCCATCAGATGTTCTACCATCTGTCCATTCATGTGGCCCTCCAGCTGGTTGATGACTGCCTTGGTTAACCCAGCAAAGGGGCCACCAGCCTCATCACCTTCACATAGTTTTATGGGAGAAGGGGTTACAGGTCTTTCACACTGCGGGCTCTCTTCCTTAGCTGCTTGTTCGGGAATCTTATTAGAACTACGGTCATTCTTGAAAATGGTCTCACTGAGTAAATTCCGAATAAAGTTGAAGAAAACACTCATTAGATCCTTCTTTTCTGCTGCTGCTTGGTCACCGCCCACATGAGGACATTTATGGCTGGAGTCTTCGCAAGTTACAGGGGGCTTGGGGGGGAAGTTGGTGCTGCCGGCAGCTTCAAGGAAACTCTGTGCATCCATTTTTCCTCCCTGGGCCAGGTGATACTGAATAAGAAGTAAGGCGGATACGATCAGGTCCTTTGCCCAGGAGTCTGAATCACACATAAAATTCTCAGGTATCTCCGGGTACTGCATAGGAGGGTTGAGGTTGCAAACATCCAGAGGCACTCCCAGTGGAATGTCTGGTGCAGGCTTTTGCTGTTCATTGGAGGCATCCTGGAAATCTGGCGATTTTCCTTCTCTTTGCTGATTGTTGTGCCACATACTCAGTCCCTCTTTGATAATGTGCTCACCTACAGTTTCAATACAACTCTTCTCTTTCTGTGGTTTGCAGACAGGGATATGCATTTTTTCCCTCCATTTACCCTCAGATTTCATTGTTGCAAAGTTTACATTTCGGTTTCTAGGGTCACCCATTCCTTTCATGGAGAAAAGGGAATAGCTCTCACACTTGTCCTTGTTCCGTGTGATATCAGGTTTCTTCACAAACATCACACTGTATAGCTTACCCAGCATGGCATCCATAATATCACTGGCCTTTTGGCTTCCATGACAGAAAAGACTTCTTTTTACAGCAGCAACAAAGTCTGTATCAGTCATAAGTGTCCCTGTGACATTGTGGAGGTTCTTCATAAAGGAGTCTATAAGATCCGAGACCACCTCCTTTGCATGCTTGATCAACACCTTCTTAAGCAAGATGTTGACAATGGTTGTGTCTTTCACTTGGATCTTCAGTGTCTTCATGATGGAGACCATCATATCGGATACCACACTGTTGGCATAGGTCATGATCCCTTGACTCACAGAAGTTGTAAAATCATTAGGCCTTTCATGCCCTCTGAGTATCTTCCTCTCTGCGGGTAAGGTCGGCCTTCCTCCCTCTCTGGCATCTCCAGCATTACGCGATTCAAATACTTCCTTAAAAAAAAAGGACTTCTTCGAAGCAGGCTTATCATCTGGACTCTTGCTTGGCTTGGTGCTCTCCTTCATCTTCAAAGTGGTCTTGTATCTCATATTTGGGGGACTCCGTGATGATCTTGAGGCTCTGTCACCAGAGCCAGGCGCTTTATCAGAGGGGACAACATTCTTGGAACACGTAGAGACAGTATTATTCACTATCTCTGATGCCACTGCGCTCAGGCTCTTGGGTGGGGGTTCATCTCCCACATACATTGACTGATGGATACATTTGTTTTCCGAGCCATCTATCTTCTCATTGATCTCTTTGCGTGCCATGGCTATGACTAGATTTGTAAGGCGGTTAGCATAGAAGGAAACCTCATCTACTGAACTCCCATTAGCAACTTGAGCCTGGGGTGGGTTCTCTTTGTGAGTCATTTCAAAATGCATTCTCCCTGGACTGCCCTTGTTGGTGGTGTTGTAATAGTCCATAGAGAACATCTTGCAAGGTTCTCTTGCACTAGTACCTTCCCCACCGAGTGATGACTCATCAGGCTTGAACTGAACATCTTGGAACTCTGCTGTACTTTTCTCCAGGTCTTTGCGGAGCCAGCTGAGCACTCTGATAGGGTCAGTTGAGGCGTCCTTAAAAACAGACAAGTATTCATCTGACTACATTAAAGTAAAGATATGGGGGCATTCAGACAACTTAAAGATCAACTTTCTCAAGCCTTAACTGACCCACCATCATAATGAGAGCAATATTTGAGTGCTTACTAGGTATCGGTTACTGTTTCAAGTATTTCAAAATAATGAGCTCATTTAATTGTCTCAGAGTACACTTCAATGCTAGCTGTCTTATTATCCACATTTTACAAAGGAGGAAACGGAATAACTGTGAGAGATTAAATTTATTATCTGAGGTTATACAGTCCCCATCAACTGATGACTTGCTCTCTTGTTCCTCATGTCTTACATTTGATAGTACAAGCTGGAGCAAGAATTCCAAAGCCAGCAGTCTGACTCCCAGTCATGCTTTACACTACCACACAATCACATCTAGCATATAGATCTGCCTGTCGTTTGTCACACAGCAGTGTTAGCATTTGCACAGAATCAAATTTTTCTTGTATTGGCAGTCATGTTTTCTGTGGTTTATTAGTTTTATTCAGGCCTTTCATTACATATTTGACAAAAGTTAGAAAATTCAAGAACAATGCTGCATAACCATTCATTTTGCCCAATCTTGACATGTTAATGGTTTCCAGTGAAAATTTGACACTAAGTTGATAATCTGATTTATAGCTGAGAATGTAACATCTATGGACTTTATTTGTTCTAAGTGAACACTAACTGATAGCTACTTGTATATATTACCTATATAATTTATAATCACTTAAATGTATGCTAAAATAAGTATCCTACTTACTATCAAATATAGGACATCAGTGGTATTATTGGAGAGATGTCTATCTGAGAGCGACCATAGCATTGACTATTGTTAATGAATAACTTCACATTTTAATTACTATACATCATATAATTACCACTTACTATTTGCTAAATACTTTTGTCAAGCATAGTGCTAAATACTTTAAAAACATTATTTAATTTACTCCTCGTGGGTATCCTATAATGTAGATATGACTCTTCCAGTTTTACAAGAAACTTAGAGAAGCTGGATAAACTGGCTAACATCTCACACCTACTGCATAATGGGGATTAGGAGTTAAATCCAGCTTTGAATCTATAACAAGTGTCTTTGACCCTAATTCTCCTCCCAAGAATTCCATCTTTGGAAATAAGAGGTGAATGTAATAGAGAGAATAAGGACACTCTTAATGGCACTCCTATTTCTAACCCAGTATTTATAAGGAGGTTGACACTCACCATTTTCCAGTCCTGGGGTTGGCTGTCTCCAGGTGAATAGACATCAACTTTGCACACTCCATTTTGGCTTTGTAACCAGTCAACTCTCTCTGACATCTGAAATTAGAAAAGGATGAAAAAGAGTCATCACAAGGGCAAGTCATATGTAAGAAAGAAGAAAAAAGGTAAAAGAAACAATGCTTTCAACAGAGACCTGTCCCTAGAGTTACTTCAGGTTCAAATAACTCTGAATATCATCATCTTCAGCTCTCAACTGCAAGAGGATTTCTTATACACCTATCTTTCTTAAGTATCTTGTTTTTTTAAATCTCTAACAAGGAGGTTGTTCATATCTATGTCACGCAACCCTGTATTTTCCTCCAGGAGCTATTTGTATATAACATTCTGAAAATTCATGAACATTACCATGAAGAAATGCATGAGTGGTACTATTACTTTACCAAAGAATGAGGAAACTTGAAACCAGATTGTCTTGGACTGTTGACGTGCCAGTGAGAGCCACAAACTTATGTCTCCTAGTCTCCAGTTTGTTTTATCCTAATGAGTGACTTCTCAGAAAACATGATAAAACCAGTAAGATCTATAAATTTATTTTTTCAAACTATATGTCACAATTAAGAAGTATATGAATTATAAAAAGGAAGTTATGTAATAACTTACTCTTGCTGAAAAGTGTTGAGATATGAGAAAAGCTCTTGATTAATTTGTTGTTGTCTTCACTATCCCTAAGTTTACCTACCCCTCCTGCCATGTAATATAAGGAATCTGCAATAGAAAGAAACAAATAATGACTAATTTTACATATGAACCTTACTAATTACTAAATAATGATTTTGACTTACTCAAGATTTTTCACATATAGTACACAAGTGGTGAACATAAAATAACATTCAAATTTAAATCTTTTAAACATTTTTTAAAGTTAAAATATCTTTTTCCTGGTGCACCCCCCCCCCAAAAAAAAAGAAAGGAAAAAGAAAAAAGAAAAGTGGGAGGGGTTAGGCTTCTCAGATGACCAAAAAAAGGATTTCAACTTGTGATCAAAAAGTTCTGATGACCATTATTTTTTTTCAATTTCAAAATGATATATAGGCTTATTTAACAATGAAAATATTGAATGTTTCAGCCTAATCTTAAACTTGCTGGTATAAGAAATCAGAAATGACTAGAATGGAAAAAAGGTGGCCCAGATTCATGATCTCCTAACCTTTTCTAAGTATTCCTTTGAAGACTTGAGAGAAATATACATCCTCATGTTATAAAGGGAATTCACAGTTAATATAAAGTATCTCCCTTATGCTCCCTCCACTGAGAACTTAAATAGAAGACATTCGGGCATCATACTCCAATCTTAAAATATCTACCCAATCCTCTAATAGTGTCTAAGTTCTACCCTTTCTTCATAGCCCTAAGTCAAAGCTTACCCCTACCATCCATGAAACATATTAATAAAATACCATGAAGTAGCTAATTGAATCTGATTCCTTATCATCCAAGTTTTCAACATGCTTTGTTTCAACCACCACATTCTACCTAGTATTTTAAATGCCCTCTTCCAGTTTTAGAAGGCTTCATAAAGGCAGATACATCTACTTATCTTGGTTACCCTTATTGTAACTAGTATCTTAAAGTTGGTGCTTAATTATCATCTATTGAAAGAATGAATATATGATAGCTATTTCTAATTCCAGACAGTTTAATTTAAATGGAAGAATCTTAGAACAAAAAAGAAATGGCTTATTGAAATTTGCTTCAGCTGTAGGTCATACATTCAGGCTTTCTTGAATTTTGACCCCCTTTTGGGGTTAAGTTCACTAAAGAAGTTTATCCAAGGTATACTTCTCAATACCTTAGTAACAGTAATGCCTATTCCAATAATACAGTTAAATCAACTTTTAAAAGTGCTCTTGTGTTTCTTTCACAAACTTACACTTATTAATAAGAATGTATGCTTATTAGTCATCCAGGAAACACTTTCACTTACATGTCCTAACACTTTTATTCTATTTTCTATGTCTTCTGCATGTTTTGCTGCATCCATGAAGACTTTCAACTCCCTATATTGGCCTGGAAGTAGCACATAGAAGGATGTACTTAAATATCTTTTTGATAATGATATTCAGATTTCCAAATCTCTATACATTTCTGACAGTGAAATGGAAAAGAGGAAGGAAAAATCAAACAAGTTTAAATGGGATCAATGAATGGATTAATACATTTCTTAAATTCAAAGCTGCGGAAAAATATTCTGGTGTGGGCATCCTTACTTTGAGTTATCAAAGTTTACTTGAGTTAACTATATACAATATAAAGATAAACAGATCTTCAAAATCATTTTATTCTAAAATAAATAAAAGAGATTAGGAATTGAAGGTCCAGAGATTAGGAATTTGAGGTCCAGAAAAGGAATAGTAAAGCTAGTGGAAATAACCCTGAAAATACTACAGCTCTGCTGGCTGATATCCTGGAAGGTTTTTTCTTCTTCTAAGATCAACAGATGGGTCATTTGACCAACAGGACAAAATATTTCTTTAAAATGCCAATGTGATTATTACCTCAATAATAATGGAGGAGTACAAACTTTGAATGTCACCAGGTGGGGTAGAGAGGCTCCTGTTTACTGAGGCTCCTAAACTCAGAAAAAGCTTCCACTATGAACAGCATCAATGAAGCTTTTGCTTGGTTGATATACATCAAGTTTTGAAGTTTTTTTTTTTCCAACAAAGTTATATAACTAGTTTTCAAAACAATATAATCACACCCATTCTCTTTTTCTCACACCCCTTTTCTAAGTGCCTGGTACACTACAGACACTCAATAAATTTGATTATTGCTAAAATCAGTTCCAATCAATTCTTTCTAAACCAGGACTCAGGGGAGTGTATGTGTGTACAAATGCATGTGTATGTCTTTTTTGGCACTGTTCACTATGAATCCCCACCACATCCTGTGGATCTCTTTTGTTTTCACCTTCCCTTCATAATAAATTTATTCTCTAGTGCCTCATTAGTGTGGAAAAACTCTCCACATTAGATATAAACATCCTGCCTTTTCCCAGTTCTGTTCTCTATTCAAGGCTTTTGTAATTGTAGTGAGGGGATGAAAGTGGGTAAAAACTGGGTCTTAGTTTATACCACTTTGATCTTACTATCAGAGCATTGAAAAGAATTTTTAGAATAGCCACACAACGAAGAGTAAAAGTCAGTCAAGTAGTCAAGTCTCTGGTATAATTGTCGAATCAGGACACAGGGACTAAGACCCTCTCATGTGCCAAATAGATGGCCAAGGAGAACTGGTCAAATCTGTGAAAAACAAAAGGCTCAGTAGTAAAGGTGGTGAGTTAACTATAACACTGATGATGGGGAGGCTTGTTTAAATTAATTTTAAATTAAAATTTAAGTGAGAAGAAAATTTAAACTGGGCAGGAGAGATTGTCTTGAATGTTAAGAGTTGCCCATCATTTGCCACCGAATTCTTCATTTTAGCCAGAGAGGATAAGAAAATAGGCCATTTTGTCAGTCCAGAGGGATTTCCTACCTCTGTAGCACTGGAATAGTGAACCACAAAAGACTCCAGAATATTCTTTAAAAGTCAATGAAGATACTAGGATGTTGTTGCTCAGCTCAAGATCTTGTTTCTTCCTCCAGCCTTCCATGTACCTCCCCCTTGTTGGGACTGGAGAGTGACATCAGAATGACAGCTGGTGATATCACTGTCTCTATGGCAATAGTGGGAAGGCTCCTAGAAGTTGAATGGTATGGACAAGGGGAAGGGTGATAATACACTCAAGGCTTTGCTGCTAACTTTTGAAGGACTGGGTTTGCCTTCTCCCTATTAATTTTTTCCTTTAAATGTTTAATTTAGGTAGGGGCTATGGATAGGAGAAATTTTGTCAGTAGACTCTACTTAAAACAGTAGAGTATTATACATTAGTAAATCCATATTGGAGAAGAGTATTAGAAATAAGTGAGAGTTTACTAATTTTTCATTTAGTGTGAAGTTCAAGAAACCATTTCATTTTGTGGGAGCCATCTTGAATTTTTAATTATAAGTATCTTATATTTTGTAAAAAAAATCTTTTGGGTTATTTTGCTTACACTGAACTTCTCTGGGTTATAATTTATCTTAGCTGAATTGGACAAAGCAGTTTTAATCCACCACCTGCCTTGTCTCCACCTCAGGAACTGTAATGGGTAAATCAGATAAAGATGCATTTGGTTGGCAATTTCTAGGTTTCAATTTTCATATTAGTACAATCTCCTTCCAAATGATATCTTAGGTACTCCAATTTAGGGCTAATAGTTTCCATAAAGGAAAAAGAGCCTCTGATCAATGCCACATGGTTAAGACAATCAATGAATTTGACAGTGACTGGTTTATTAAAGACTTCTAGAATATTAAAGCCTTCCTTTAATAAATAAAAATTTCATTAAAAGGGTGTGCGTTGATGATCTTTTGTATATTAGGTCTTGGTTTATCTTTCAAATAAATTGTGCTTGTAGACCTCTTATGAGCCCTTTCAGCAGAAACATTCTATGATTTTGACATTTTAGAGGTATTTTGAAAATGTGTGTACAGGCATATAGCACTTTGCAGTTAACCATCCACCTTCATATTCATTATGTCATTTGATCCTCATAATAACCTTTTGAGGTAAAAGGCAGGTATTACTTTCCCTGTTGAACAGGTGTAGAGCTTTCCAGGTCCAAATTAATAAGTGATAGAAGTAGGAACTGGGACTTAACATTGTTTTAAGTGTGTGCATTGTCAATATCATGCCACTTTGAAGACTATGGAGAACATGAAGCAGTTCACATAATTGGCAATGTTACACAGGTTGCTGAAGAAATGGGTAGGGTGGGTCAATTTATCAAAACAAGAAAAGTATGCTTATGTTCGTATCTACCCCAGAATCAAACATGAGTGCTGAGTGAACATAGGATGAGGTCAAGAAATAGGACAGTGTGGCATTATTATATTGTTTCTTTACTCAAACAATTCAGTTCAGTAGGTGAGACTTGAGTACACAATAAGAGTGGCATGGGGTCTGAACAACCAATCTTACAAGACAACAGGCCTTTTGTCTTTCCCAATAATGTATACCTCTTTCTTTCTGAAAGGAAAGCAAAATAAAACAAAACAGGGTACTGAAAGAATTACAAAGTCTATAGAGATTCCCCCATGCCCATTTGTTTTCTGATAAGCCCAAGGCAGATGTCTCAGGACAGGTTGCTGGTTGCTGTCATCAACTCAGAGGTCTTGAGAAGTTGAGTATTTTAAAATACAATTATTAAGTTTAATCTTTTTGGGATCTCCTTAGGCTCTGAACACCTTTTTCTAGAACAAAGCAGTTTCTCAAAGGAGTGCACAGTTAAAAAAGAAAAACCAGGAAAAAGAACATTTCACTAGAGAGAACCACTTTGCAGAGGTTCCTAAAAAAATGTGCAGATGGCAAACGCAGCCAGTAAAATTTGTTTACTAAATGTCATTTACTGCCCGAAGCTCACTACTGAACACACTCCAGGTTAAGAATCCCAGGATTCTGATGTCAGAAACCATGGTGGTAAGTGTTTTGATAAGTAAATAAGAGCAAACAGAATGACCACCTGGGACCAGGTATCTTGAGCTGGTTGCTGACATCTGAACGAAAGCGCCTGGAAAAGCAAGAGTGAAGTTCCCGATACAATGTTTTTCGCGGGTTCAACGCCTATTTCTCTCCGCACATTCTCTTTTCTATTTCTATTCTTCACCTTTACCTCTGCACCTCGACCCACTCCTTTCTTATACACTCATCTCCCCAGGGCCTTGGTTTCCTTAAGAACTTCGCGAACATCGGCGCCACACCTCCACTACTTTCCCCCAGAGTCGCCAGAGCTACCCAGACACTTTCAGGGAACTGAACTGAAAGCTGAACTGAATGAACTGAACTGAACAGGAAAGCCGAGCTCCCCCAGCTCGGGTTCTGCCGTTCTGCCTTTCTGTATGCTCTTGAATTGATCTTGGGTGGACTCTGAATTTCAGGGTCCTCGGCACTATAATTATTTTTATGATATATTCAAGATGTAAGGTTCAGACTCTCAAACTTTATTCATTCATTTCCCTTCTGTCGAATCTTTTCCGGGTTAGCACCTGCGCGGACGGGAACGAAAGATCAATTTTGACTCATCTTAGTAGCCGTAGTCGATCACAGTGTTGGCAGTGGAGGATTGTGGGAGAAGATGGCGGCCGCCGTTCACCCCCGGCTTGTCCGAGGTCTGCCAATGTCACGTAAGTGTCACTGAATAGGGGGCCCCTGCTTGAGATTTTTGAGATTGCGATCTAAAGTTTTGGTAGTGGCACTGTATTGCACTTGTCACACCAGTTCCTAGGCTTCCTTGTTTTTGCTATGTCTGGAGCTGCCCCAGAGTTTCTCCTGTTCTCCCCCCCACCCCCCTTGTTGATTGTGCTTTTTGGAAGGGTTTTGATATGAGAGGACGTGAGCAACGGGAAAAAAAAGGAAGGGGAGAAAGTAGGGACTTGTAAATGATCGAGAGAATCAGAGTTACGACAAAGTTGCTAGGGTTCAGAATTCAGAGGGTTTGTGTGTGTGTCCTGTGTGGGGGAGGAATCTGAAGGGAAACTGGAGAGAAGATTCTTCATGGATTGACTGTGTGATCTTGTTGTAACTCTTAATTGACCTCAACTTTAGGGTCTCCGTGTCACAATGCAAATGACAATGCCATAATATCAGGGAATTTCTGAGATTAGATTAATTGCAATATATAAAAGCACCACTTAAATCAAAGGTATCGGCAAAGATAGGGGGTGGGTTAAGTCTAGGTGCTGGAATCTGAGAAATAAGGGGCGCTTGGAGAGAGAAGAATCAGAACTTGGTGGAAAGGGAAGGGGTGAAGGAAAAAAATCTTAGAATTTATGGAAGCATTGTTCATTTTTGTTTTACAAAGCTCTACAAATTGTTGTGATGTTCAACTTGAGGTGAGGATCAAAAGTAACTTAAAGATCATTGTTTAATTTCCAAACAGTTTCTGGATACCGCTAGAAAGATGCTTGGTGTACTTTATATATAGTGGATGTTCATATCATCATGATTTCTTTGCAGAGAGACATGCTGGGCCTTGCTAAATGGTTTCATATACTATAGACTGAATGACTGGTTATTGAATATCTACTATTTGTTACCTGTGAAGTTCTAGAGTTTTCATAACTTTTTTTTTTTAAATTGACACCATAGCTTGTTCTTTAAAGTAGTGATGGATGATAGGAAGACTGATGGCTAATTGCAGACGTCCTCTGATATTTATAGATATTTATAGATATTTCTGTTCTGAAAGTCTGATCGTGATAGGTTGAGTAGTTTCCTAGAATTGGCAAGAATAAGGGCCTGAGAATGGAGTTAAGAAGTACTAAGGACTGTGATGACTGTACATCTGGAATCTAGGAAAGGACTTAAAATATGTCATATGGGGTGAGATAATGGAGACCTTTGAAAGCTAGAGTTTAGATCACTGGTCTCCAAAGTAAGCTTTGAAAGAAGAACCAATGGGATACAAAAACACAGTACTAGAACTTTTAAAGAACACTTTCTGTAATAATAGTAACTAACATTTTGTCATTCAAATTACAGGGTACATACTATTCTAAGTTCTTTAAAACATATTCAAACATATACCTTAAAATATGACTTATATCTGTAACATATTGATGCTACATAGATTATATATGTAATTTATAAATACTTTATAAAATGAACTTATGCGAGCAGACTTGTTTGGAGATTACTGGTTTACATACCATGGAAGGAAATTAGTGTAGGTTTTTGAGGGGAATAGAGCAAAGTATACTATTCTCCTAATTGTGTTTATAATAAATGGAAGAAATGGAGAAGCTATAATCAAAGAGAGTAGTAAGTAACATTTATTGTGGACCTATGTGCAAGGCATGGGACAGATATTTAACCAAATATAGTAGTTGTGTCGGTTAATGATGGAGATATATTCTGAGAAAAGTGTTGTTAGGCAATTTCAGCATTGTGTACACTCTGTGAATGTCATACGAGTACTGACACAAATCCAGACAGCAAAGCCTACCACACACCTTGGCTGTATATAGGAACTTCTGTCATATATACAGTCTGTTATTGAGATTTTTTTATGCAGCACATGCATGTACTGTTAATTCTTATATCAGCCTTCTAAACTGTAAACCCCATGAGGCCAAGATTTTGTCATTTCAGTATGCTAGTCACAGTTGCTAGAATACTGCTTGTCCCGTAATTGTGGGGAAAATCAACCAGGCAATCAACCATGTGACATTGTGTGTGTCAGCCCTTCTGAGGAATTTCATAGTAATAGCAGATGAAAACAAGTGTTAACTCAGAGGGCTTAATGTTTGCTTAGTAATATGCTAAATGTTTTACATCCATTTACTTTAATCCTCATAATTGTCTTTTGAGGTATAAATCTTTGATTTCAATATTTCTCCTCTTTCTTACCCTGCCCCCACTATCCTTTATCTGTTTCCTCTCTTACTCAGTGTTCGTATTATTCCCCTTAGAAATTCTCAATTTGCAATCCAGCTTCATTTATCATTAAAACAATCAGTAGCAACAACAACAAATAGACCAGGTTTCTCTTGATTCCTTACCTTTTCTCTGCAGCGGATAGGTGGATAAGTGAACAAAAGATGAGAAAAACTCCAATCTTAGTGCCTTATTTTATTTTTTTTTT
>PVHY01001852.1:56130-143064 GCA_004024945.1 Uropsilus gracilis | reverse complement strand
GACCCCGCCCCTCCGCTCCCCTCCGGCCGGGTTGGGCTCCAGTCAGGATCCTGACCCCGCGGACCTGATCACGCCCCTCCCCCTCTCGGGTCCTCGGAGATCCGGCCCCTGTCGCAGGGCTTGATCTCTGCTCCCGGCCCACCGGCCTGTCCAGGCCGGGCGTACACGTGCGCCAGGCTGGTCGGGCTCGGCGCCCAGGAGGCAGGGTCAGGCACAGCCCTGGCCAGGAGCGCCGCCCGTTGAGCCGGTTTTCTCCACGGCCCTGGACTTGGAGCTCGGTGTTCGCCCACTCCACGGCCCTGGACTTGGAGCTCGGTGTTCGCCCAGGCGAGCAGAACAGTGGCTGCTGCCCAAGGATAGAGCCGGTGCGAGTGGGCGCTGCGCTGCCAGGCCCCGCAGGGTGTCCTCTCAAGCACCTGGGGAGAGACGGGAGCCCGGGTCTCCCTGACAGGACATAGCCAGGGCCATTGTGTCACCTGCTGTGAACAGCCCTGAGCTGACCTGTGGCGCCAGGCGGGCTCAGTGGGCATCTGCCCCGGGGGCAGCTGTCGCTTGGCTGGGCAGGGGTCTGTATGCCTCACTGCCTGCTGGGCTGTATCGCCAGTGCTTGCTGTTTCTGCATTATACCTCCTGCCACAAGAATGCTGAGGGCCTGGACTGGTCAGCAGAAGAGGGCCAGGACTAAAGGGGAAGACACCTTATGACTGACACCTCCCCGCCCACTCAGCGGCCCCTGCACAGGCCTCAGACAGTGCTCACGGCTGACATTTGTAGTTTCTGCCTCCTAAAGGTGTTTCTACGAGGCCGGCTTTGGCAGCACCACCACCAGGCCAGGTCACCTCAGGGCTGCCCCAGGCTCTGGAGTGGGCCCTGCTAGGTGGTCCTTCCTAGGAGCCCACCCACATCAGCCTGATGGCCTCCTTTGAAAGTTTGTTGACTCTACTCTAGCTGCAGCCCCACAGGTGCCCTTGACCTGTTGAGACAAGACCCACCCTCCCAGTCCGGGTCCCTGCCATCAGCTGCCACCTGCCTTCTCTTCCCTGGTTCCCCTTCAAGATGCCAGCTTTGTAGGGAGCCACTGACGCTCCCTCCAACCTGCACTGAGACCTGGGGAATCTTCTCATTCTGCAGGCCTCAGTGAGTGCTCCAGCTCCTTGGGGCAACCTCTTGCATGCCATGGCTTCACCCAATCATGTGCTCCTGACTGGTTTTTGGAGGGTGCTTCAGGGGGGCCCCACATCCCCAGGAATACTTTCAGGGATCTTTCAGGATAAGGTTCCTTAGTGAGTCTTGGGATGGCTTTTTCGCTTAGCTAGCACTTGCCCTGGTCATCCACAGACATTTTGGGTGAAACCCCGTGATGCTGTATTTGCTGGTCAAGGTGGGGGGATGTTACCCATGGGCAGCCAGATTCCAAGGCCATTGTAGATGGGAAACCCCTTCTCACCATTTTCGGAGAATATTTTCCCCAGAAGTAGGTATTTATGTAAACATGATAGGTTTATTTCTAAGTGAATATTTTTAAAGTTGCTCAATTATTTCATGGGGCAGATGTCTGACCCCTGACCCCTGGAGATGGGGTCAGGTCCTCAGTCCTACTTGAGAGTGGAGAGAGGCAAGAGTAGTGAGAACTTGCTATCAGTTTGCTCTCATGCCTCTTGCTGGAATCCTCTGTCTTCTGTGTCAGCTGCTGTGAATGTTATTCCTCAGGAAAACTTGCAAAGCATGTGGGGCCTTTCATAGGTGGGGCCATGAGGCGCAGAGTATTCCTTACCGAGAGCCAGCGCTGGAGTTGGGGTTTTGCTCTACCCTGGCATCCCGGTTGAGTTTTAGAGTCCTAACTCTGAGCACAAGGCCTGCTTGTGGGTGTCGATGCAGCTGGTGCTGTAATGTTCACTTCCTGTGGCAGGTGGTGCTGTGCTGAACGCTGCGGGTACAGAGCTGCCTCGCATGGGCCTGGACTCCAAGTGCCCTGTGAGGGGTAGTCCAACACTGATGTCTAGGCTTCTTGGAGAACATGGTGTCCAGGCCGAGTGCTGCGAGGATCTGCACAGGGCCTGTGTGACTCACGCCTGGAAGTGACCCTTTGCTTGCGATGCAGGTGCACACCCTGTCTTAGCCCTGGCGCTGCCCAGTTTCTGAAGCTGGGTGAAGCAGGGTTTCCTCAGTTGTCTTAATCAGCAGTCAGTGGGGTTGTAGCTTGAAGGGAGCCCCCTTTTGGGCCCAAGTGTGGCTTTGGTCCAGGGTTTCCACATGGGTGGGCACACGTTACTCTACAGTCTTCACCTGCAAAGGCTGCCTCCAAAGTCCATTTTCTGCTGGAGGCATATTTGCGATGTCTTCTTTTCTGAGACTGGCATCTGTGTGCAGCCTGATAAAGGAATACATCCTTTCTCGCTCAGTCACCAGCTCTGGCCATCGTAGATCTGCCTGGATGACTCTTCTCTGAGGGGAGGAGACTCGGAGGATAAGCGCAACAGAACTCCAGGCGATGCTCTTATTTCTGCACAAAGTGGGGCGCCACTCAGTGCTGTAAAGAGAAAATGGATTCTGCTGAAGACAGAGCCTTTTCAACAACTTCGGGGACAGGGTTGCCTCAGAAGGGTGCACACTCTGCTCTCTGTGACTGCACTCTTGTCGGTCAGCAGAAGCTGGGGGTGTTTAGTGTTTTGAGGAAAGTGTGATTACATGTCAAATACAAAGACTTTATCATCCTGAAACCAGGTAGTGAGTTCATGTGGCTTTAAAGTCTTGGCATCCCAGGCTCAGTGGTCGGGGGAGCCCATCCTAAACATTCTTTATCAGCCAGGGCAGCTCTGCTGTGTTCTGTGCAGCTTATAGATGGGGACATTGTTACTGCTTGTGCAAAGGCTGCATCTTCTCCCTTGAGGTACTAACCTCGTGTTAACTGTTTTCCTGATCTGGCTCTCCTTTCCCTGAAAAGTAGCTGCTAGGCGGCAAGTGGTGCTTTTACCCTTGGCAACATGTCGAATTACTTGGGGAGCTTTTCAGGACCCTGTGGTCAGGCCTGGTCCAGGTGCAATCAAATCCTGGTTGTGTTGCTGTGCCTGGGTGTCCCTGCCTCCACCTGCAGCATCATGGTCACTGACACTGCCTTGGTTTGTACAGGGGTGTAGGTCACCACACCGCACCTGCCATAGCCTGGTGCGTGACTGCTGGGGTGGTGGAGGCAAGCGCTGCTGGAGGAGAAGTGAAGTGGAGAGGGGACTCAGGTTCCAAGACAGTAGCTGGCATCCTGCAGTGACTCCCCCTAGGATCCTTTTGTGTAGTCAAGGGCTGCTACTTTGGTGGGTTCAAATGAAGAGTTTCTGGAATTGAAGACATTGCAGGAGCAGACTGCGCTCGCCACACCGAGTCTAATGTCCAGTTGTCTCCGTTCACCCAGGGAAGTTCTAGGTGATGACTGCCATCTCTGGCCATTTACGGGCTCTTGTCCACAGGTTAATGCTCCCACTCTTCTATTATTGCCACAGCCTGGGACTTTTCAGGAGAAGCTAGAAGTGTGTGTCTTGAAGCCGTTAGAGTGGAGTGAATATGACAAGTAGAATTTCAATACAGAAACGTGTACAGCCCCACCTTAGCCCCTTATGGTTCTTCATTTTTTCCTTTCTGTTCTGAGATTTAGTGGATGATGACGTCCAGCACTCTGAGTTTAAGGGGACTTGACTTTGGACACTGAAGTGATCAGTAGGTCTAGTTAATATTTGTCATCTCATGGATACCAGGAGAAAGGTGCTTCCTGATGACTTTGCAGGACTTGAGAAGGTCCTGTTGCCCTGTTCTTGACTAGGTTCTGACAGTAGAGGTAGGCCCTGACAGCATGCAGTGTGCGTGTGTGTTCTCGAGTCTGTGGGTCTGCCCAGTAGCCCTGTGTGGCCCATGCTGTGCTGGCTATACTTGGAAGGGTGTCTGGATCCTTGTGGTTTGTAGCTGTTGGAGTTACTATGAATGCTCCTGAGTGACTTTGCACATAGACAGAAGTCTTCAGCTTCTTGGGGTCGATGCCAAGGAGTAAATTGCCAAATTGTGATGTGAGATGCTATTTGTCTTTGTAAGAAATTACCGGCTCTTGTGAACCCACCATACAGTTCTGTGCTCTCACCTGTGGTGAATCCCAGTTGTCTCTGAACCCTGGTAGCCATTCATAATGTTGGGTCTTTTCTCTTTCATTCTAGCTATTCTGTGAGTGGGAATCTCATCATTTTATTTTGCTGTTTCCTTGTGAGGAGATACCAGCATCTTCTCATATGCTTACGAACCATCTATGTCTGAAAAATGGCCTGTCTTTTTATTATTGACTTCAGGAGGGGTGTGTGTATGTGTGTCTGCCTGTATCTGTCTCTCATATACACTCATCTGTGCTGTATGTGCCCTTTCTGAATCCTCTTTATGTATCTTTGGGTGAGTTAGGTCCCTAACCTCAGTGACCTGTTTGTTCATCAGTCCTTTTGAGATCTGCTCAAAGGCATGTTTGACTTGTTAGGTTGTCAAGACATTCTCCTTTGTTTCCATCCAGAAGCTTCACTGTCTTACATCCTTCAGTCCACTCGATTCTGTTGATTTCTGCCATGACAAGGCCAGGTTCAGTTTCCTTGGGCAGATAAGCTGTTGGTGCTGTGGAGACCAGCATACCCAGTCTTGTGGCCCTGCAGCATCTGTCAGACAGGTGCCCTGTGGGGTGGGTACCCTCCACTTCTCTCCTCTGCTGATTCTGTCTGTCAGATCCATTTCCCACGGTCCTAATGGTTTAATCTGAGTTTGGTATCTGACAGGTAAAGTGGAATCCTTAACTTCGTTTTTTTTTTTCTGTACTTACCTTGATAATTTTATTGCTTTTTGATTTCTCATCGGTTTTACAGATAGCTTATGAGTTTCCATTAAATTTGGTGGGCTCTTGATTGAATTGCTTTCAATTTATAGGTTAGTTTGGAAAAATAATTTTTTTTAATCTTTGAATCCATGAGCACAATCTGTCCTGCCATGCTTAAGTCATTATTTTCTCTCAATAATGTTTTAAAACTTCAAGGTAGAGGACTTATACAAATATTGTTATATTTAGCACTACTACTGAAATTGGATCATAATGAGCAAGAAACCTCTCAAGCTAGCAAGCCAAAGGGGGAAAAAAAGTAGTGCTTTTAAAATTCGGCTTTTGCCCCCAAGTTCTTCCCACTCACGTGGCAGTTACAGTGGTCACAATGCAATTTAAACAAATTATTTATTAGCAAGGGAAACCAAAAGTCACTAAGGCCAGTTATCTTATCCCACTGACTGTTTTAGTTCAAAAGTCCCCAAAACTCTTCCAAGATGAAGCTGATGTTTTGAAGAAGCTTATGTCCAAGATGCCACCTTTCTGCCCCTCCAAACCTAAGGCAGGCATTTCACAAAGTTCAGTTTTTCAGCAGACACAAATTCCAAGTTTCAAGTTTTCCAAGTCTTTTGAGTTCCAAGCTCTCCCAAGTTCAAGACTTTCAGTCATTTTTTTGCTTCTCTGTCCAGCTTCCTGAACTCCTCATCTTGCTTCCACTCTCTCCAGCACCCAGAGCTCTTCTCTTATTTACCAGCATGCCGCAGTCCCTGCTTTAGGCACCTCTCCCTGCTTCAAAATAGCAGTCCTCCCAGGGCAACAAAACAAACTTCTTGCCTTGAAACTTCAGCCTGGGTCTCTATCTCTCTGGGCTACAAACAACCTTTCTGCTCCATGTGCAAATTAGTTGCCAATCTCAGCAAACTGCTCTAAGAGCAGTTGGAGCTTAGTCACAGCAAAAGTTAAAATCCTTGATCCCAGATTCTGAGGGCTGCTCAATCCCCAGCCACAGCCTGCATTCATAATTACGGAAATAAAAATCCTGCTGACTCCACCCGCTATCACTACTACTTACGGCATTTAAGCATTTTCAGTGTGTTGCTAATTTATTAGTTTTTAAACACTGATCTCATATCAGGCTTTTATATAATCATTTATTATTTTTAATAATAAATGTTATTATTTGTTGCTAATTTATTAGTTTTTAAACACTGATCTCATATCAGGCTTTTATATAATCATTTATTATTTTTAATAATTTCCTGTATATTGTTTTAGATTTTCTGTTTGATCCTGTATGCTCATATTATTAACAGGTTTATCTCATTTCTCAGTCCTTATCAGTTTTGCTACTTTTTCACTTGTGTGTTGCACTGATTAAGACTTGCCCTTAGTATATATAGTATAGGTGATCTTTGTTTTTTAATGGAAAAGCTCAGTCTAATTATATTTAAGGCAGGACTTGATATTTAGTGATTATACTTAATATCACTTAATTTTCTGCTTGATTCACCACTTTATATTGCATTTTTCTTTCTTGCCTTATTTAGCTTAGTAAAATATTTTTAAAATGTCGTTCATCCCTCTCCTTTAACCTTCTCTGTTTATGTTCTATTCGTATGTTATTCATGATTCTCCTAGTGTTTGCTTTTGAGAATAAAATAAGATCCTTGACCTACTATAATCTATTAAGACCTTTACCACTTCCCAGAAAATTCTAGATTTGACCACTTTCTATTCTATTTATGACTCCCTTCCTGTCTTTTGATGTATTGTTCACATGTATTTCCATCATATGTGTTCTGAGATTTCAAAGGACAGTATTTTTTTAAATTACATGGTAAAATGCACGTAATACTAATCCTAGTACATAGGGAAAAGTCTACAACTCATTGGACTGAACTATGTTGTTCTGTGACCATCGCCATATCTACTTCTAGAACTTTGTCGTGGTTCCAACTCACAGGCCAGGCATTTACTTCCGGGCCCCCTCCCCTGACTGCTGTCTGTCCTTAGAGCAGCCTGTTCCCAGCCCCACCTGAGCTCCCCCTGTTGGAAGGCAGAGCTGGTGCCTTTGTTTGGCTAAGCAGTGAGTATGAGTGTGTCACATTTTCCTTTCCTTGTCTTATGTTTATAGACAATGACTTCCTTTCAGCTCTGGCTACCCTGGTGGGTGCTGTGAGGTGTTTTTGTTTGTATAACCTGTTTTTAATTTACTTGGGCTGCTCCTACAAGTAGGACTGCGGCTCACGTACTGATGTGTTGAAGGGCTGCTCAGCCTTTCCATGATGACTGTGCTTTTTTGCAGGCCTGCCAGAAGTGGGTGAAGGTGCCAGTTTCTTTGCATCTTCATCAACATTTGTTCTATCCTGTTACACTTATTTTAAAAATTGCCTGTAACCTCCTGTGTGTGAAGTGGTGTCTCACTGATTTATATTTTCCTGATAACTATTTCCAGGTATATGTTGGCCACTGGTACATCTTTGGAGAGAACTTGCTGTTGAAATCCATTCGTTGCTCATCTTTTAAATGGTTTGAATCATAGCAGTTCTTTGGCCTCCTTCGGAATACTTGCCCACTAGCAGCTGGACGATTTGTACATGTCCCACGCTGTAGCTCATCCTTTCAGTTCCATGATAGTTGCTTGGATGCAGAGTAGTTTTATAGAGTGACTGTAAAGCCATCACCACCTCCTTGGTGCCCAGAGCGTGGACACGGTGGTGGTGGTGGTTGACTGTGTGGAGTCCTGGAGTGGGCACATATCTAGTCACTGGCAAACATGTTTGTGAGGAGCCAGGTGGCTGGTGCTTTCAGCCTTGTAGTTTGTGAGTTCTTTGTCACAGCTGCTCACTCCTGCCATCATAGCTGAAAGTAGCCATGGAAGGCACAGACACCAGCGAGCATGGCTGTGTTCCTTGAAACTGAGCAGGTGGGGTTGGCTGACCACAATCTAGGAGAGTCACTTGTTACAGCACTGTAAATCAACTTTATGTGGATATATAACAAAGCCCAGAAATCAGTCATTCACCTTAGAGGACCCACTCCCCTAGCCAGCCCCAGATTAAGAATGAACTATTGACAGCACCCCAGAAATCCCTATTCTGCTCCACTCCATTCAGTACTTCCGAGGACCAACGGCCATCTTGATTTCTAAGAGTCCAGTTGACTTACCCACTTACTTATTGATCATTGCAAGGGAGGTCATAGGGAACACTTGCTCAGTTTAACCCTTTGCGGTAAGACTCCCTGTGGTTGTAAATAGCTGGAGGTGTTCATTCTCAAATTTTCTAGGACCCATCATCTGAGCTGCTTCCTCCCCCCCCTCCCATTTTCCTGTGGAAAGGCCTTTACATTGTGTTTAGTGGCTGCCTGTTATAGACAGCACTTCTGTGGACATTCTGAACCATCCTGTTTGGGCCACATGTGCATGTGCCTCTGTGGGGGGCTAGAAGCATGGTTGTGTGTAGGTGCTTCTCCTGCCCGACCTTCTTCCTTTGCAAGATAGCAGAGGCTGCTTTCCTGCTAGGATTGCCTGCCTGGGACTAGGCAACCTCTCTGAGCAGACCTGAACCTGCCAGGGGCTCCACTGTGGTGTCTAGTTTGGCATGTATGTCAAACGACTGGGGTTGATGCTGCCGCCATCCCCCGCTTAGCAAACTGTGTGTTTTGGATGCCCTACAGTCTCACCAGCCTTGACTTTGTAGGTGCATTTTACTTGGGCAAAAAAAAAAATCCCAAGTTATTTTGTTTGACATACAGGGTAACTTGGATCATCGCATTAGCCCTGTGAGCCAGTGGAGGGGAACTTTGGTTGTGTTTGGGTGGAGAGTTGAGTTGTAGGAGTCCAGGTTCCCTGTGCCCATGGGACCAAGATGACTTTTCCAGGATGCTCTTCAGCTTCACACCTTCTCCCTAAGCTGTGACCTGTAACCTATATTTTAATAGACACAGTTTTTATGATCATCACTTTGAAAACAGGAAGTGCCTTGTTTGAATGACAGTTGGGACTGAGTCTTAGATGGGTGGGCTCCCTGCAGTTCCCCACAGCACACTAGGTCTCTCCCATGCTTCGCGCCTCTGACATAGCTGGTAGGTGAGAAACACAGTGATGGCAGCCTGCGGATCGACAAGAAACCCTCCAGTTCTGTGGATGGGGCTTGGGTTTTGTGTCATCAAAGGCAGCACTGCCCTTGTGGTCCTGTGGTGCCTGATCCATCTCAGCAAGCCTGTTACTTTCACACTTGAAGCCTGAGTGTCGGCTCTGTCACCAGAAGATGAGGCTATTGATGCTTGAGGTGTTAGTTTGTCATTATCTTAACATACCATAATGTGTTCATTGTGTTCTGAGTTCAAAGTTTTCCTTTGGAACTATAAATTTACAGATAGTAAATGCAGATATTTCAGAGTGTTGATACTTTAAAAATAGTGAGAGAAAATGGATTAGCATGAGGCGTGAAAAGGGGACTGAGCATGCCCTCTAGAGCCTTGAGAGCTCACTTGGCAGCCCTATCTGGCTACCTCACCCAACAGACCTACCTCCCACCATCTGTCATGGTACAGGCACTGGGTCTGGGGTGCACGCACTTCACTGGAACTGCCTGAACTTTGACAGGAGTGCAGGGTGCTGAAAGGACACTGCCATGCAGGCCTGCAGGTGCTAAAATATGGTCGACAAGATCCAGATTTACCTGCTGTTTTTACAGTGGGTGCAAGTGGACCTGGGTCACATGTAGAAGCTTTGAGCTAGAGCAGCCTGGGCGTGAGATTCTTGGGAGGAACTGGATCACGAACTGAAAGGTACTCCGGCTCTGCCCTTGGCCAGCTGTGTGGTTGTGCTGAACAACGTCATTTCTCCAGGACTCTAGTTTACTTAGCTGTGCGATGATATGAGTCACCGCTTCTTCCAAGTAACGTTTTAAATCTTCCTTTTCAGTTGAATTCTTTTTGAGTAGATAATACATTGCCCTTGTTCAAAAGTTTGAAATAGGGAAATTCCCTTTCCCAGTCCTGCTGCCCTATATAAAGTCAGACTGCCAGCTTTTCTACAGACATGGAGTGCTATGTTACTTGTTTCTCTAGTTCTTTAAGAATATTTGATGCACATACAAGCAAATGTATGGTGCAGAAATTCTCATTGTCAAGAAATGATAGTATCTAAACAGTCTGCTTATTTCATTGAATTTATTTTGGAGATTACTTTTCCATATGAGTACCCTTTGTTTCCAAGTGGGTACCCACTCAAATCATAAACACACTTGTTTGAACAGAAGTAGGTAGATAGTGCCAGACTCTCTCTTGGTTCCAGCTCTCAGTGCAGGTGTTCATCCTGTTAATCTGGGGGAAGCAGGTGCTTTTGCTGTTGCACTTACCTGGCCAGACTGCCTCTCTATGAGAGGGCTCCACAGAGAAGTCACTGTGCATGCTTCTTGGTAGCCCCGGGCACAGCTGGTAACTAAGGTCCATTCACACAGATAAGAACAGCTGTGGACACACAACTCACTGGTGAATATTAGATCTGACTTAGGGGTGTGGAAGGTAGCAGGTTGGGGTCATTGAGAGTAAAAGTAGAAATTGATGTTTTCTACTATTTCTAGAAGCTTCAGACAGTTGGGAAGAGACCAAAAAAGTCATTGACTTTGCTCTTTTCACCAAATATGTAGCAACTGTTTGGTAGGCATGCCACATGTGCAGGTCTCACAAAAGCTTGCAGACATGGTGATGAACAGATGGGCTTTGTGGGCCTAAGTACTAGGGAGTCTGCCCGAGGCACCAGCTCTGCTAAAAGTTGACCACCAGCAAGAATGGGAGGTGCCAAGTACAGGAGCCAGTGGGTGGGGCAACAGGGAGGTGGAGGTTGTCCCAGTGGTATGACCCTCAGACTCCCTGCCCCTCCCCCCCTTCTTCTCCAGCCCATCTGGGCATTTGAGAGATAGTGGTATCAGTGGGTGAAGAAGCCAGAGCCAAGTGACTGCATGGTCCAGAGCTGATCCAGGCAGGAGTGGCGTGATGGTGTGTGTTGAGATAGAGAATAGGAAAGTTTGGTTCAAGACATAAAAGTAAAAAGGTAAATTGTTTCAGGCTTAGCTCAGTTAAGTTAGTGAAACTGAAACCAACTGCTGATTCTCACATCGGGTGCAGCAGGCGGGTTGTTGGGGGCCCCAGGTCATGGATGCAAGGCACTTAGGCGTCTGAGTCATGGTGCAAGTGCATGCGACCTGAGTGCTGAGTAACTAGCTGCAGGCCTCCCTCGGGCCTATTGTGGGTAGGCACTGGCAGAGATGAACTCTTAGGACCTCTGTGGGGGGCGTTGGGCCATCTGGCTGCAGAGAAGGGCATGTAAGCTGGACCCTCTGCTGGCTTCTTAGCAACATGCTTGCCTGAACATGGATGGGGGTTCCCCAGTGTAGGGGAAAAGCTTCTGAGGGGCTGCCCTAGTGACAGGAAGCCCTTGACCCAGCAGTGCCAGTGAACCCCGTGGTCTCTAGTCTTTGCAGTTTCCAGGGGGCTGACTACCTGGGACTGGATGTGGGCAGCCTGGGAATGGGTGACTCCTCATCCTCTCAAGGCCAGTGGGCTGCACAAGCCTGCTGGTCACCTTCAGCTCGGGTTTCATTTGATCTTCAGGTCAAGTTCTGAGTGGCAGGCGGTTGTATTGGGTGACTGCCCCGGCCTGGCAGTGGTGCCCCCTTCTGGGCACAGGTGGTGTTAGGTGGGTCAGGTGGATCTCAGGGTTGAGTAGGCATCCAGGTGGGCACTTGACAAGCCACCCTGAGGGCAGGTGGTTTCAGGCTTTGCAGGTGGGGGGCAGCAGGTGGGGGGCACCATTACATTTTGAGAGACCTTTGGCACCAGTTGGTCACAGCTCCCTGTGTCCTTTTGACATATCACCTCTTGGTACTGGAGGGAAAGGGAGTTGGTGGGGTGAGCGCCATTATTAGGGGCCATGGGAGGTGGTAGATCAGTGGTGACCATACCTGAGGGAAAACATTTTAAAAAATCAAAAAATTAACATGGTGTTAAGTAATGGTACTTCATTAGAGAGAGAGAGAGAACAGCTCCATGGGCTGGCCCATCAGGGGTTCCGTTGTCCCCTGCTTGCTAGTTTCCTGATCTTACTCAGTGGTACCTTGGTGCTGCCCATACCTGTTCTGTGGAGCATTCAGGACGACCCTCCCCCCACCCAGGCGCCTGAGGGACCTTCAGGAAGCCCCATAGTGGGCTTCCCCTAAAGTGGCTCTCTGGGAGAGCAGTCCAAGTGAACTTGAGGATGCCCTGGACACGTGCACCTTGCATCCTGGGACACGTGGCCTGGAAGGGTAGCTGGAGCGGCTGACAGGCACAGCTGAGGCAGGCATACCTGGTGGGGTACCCTGTGCCTGCAGGGGTGACCCCAGCACAGTTTTGCCAGAGGTGCTCTAAGTGAGAGTTCTGTGCCTCATGAGAATGAGACTTTTCCCTGCAGTTACTCTCACCTGAATGACTTTTTTTAAAAAGACTGTCTCTGAGTCGGATTAATGTTATTTTATCACTGGGGAAGGGACTGACTGAAAAAGAAGTTGTATTGTGCTTTGAGTTTTGTGAAGGAGGAAGTCTTGCTTCTTGAGATAAAGATCTTTTTCAGAAAAACAATTCATAAACTTATTTTTCAGTTATCATCTATCTATCTATCTATCTATCTATCTATCTATCTATCTATCTATCTATCTATCTATCTATCTATCTATCTATCTATCTATCTATCTGTCTAATCTATTTTTTAAAGACTAGGTCTTGCTATGTTGAATGGAGTTGTCTCAAACGCTTATTTTTCAGTTTTAAATGTATGAGTTCTTTTCAGGTTTTATCTTTCAATTGCAGTTAATTAAATCCCTTCTCATTTTGGGTGACATGTTAAGTAATTTCTATATGTAGGTTGTGAAATTTGTTT
Organism: Uropsilus gracilis; assembly: GCA_004024945.1. NCBI lineage: Eukaryota > Metazoa > Chordata > Mammalia > Eulipotyphla > Talpidae > Uropsilus > Uropsilus gracilis. Next base: position 130,309 of record PVHY01001852.1, on the reverse strand, counting down.
CATTTACATCCCAAAGTAGCCATTTGATTCTATATTTTAGAAGCTGAAATGCTCTTATTCCTCTCTTCAGCCTTTAGGTTAAATACTAAGTTTTAAAACACAATTTTCAACAGGTAATTTGCTTTTCCTAGCCTGTAAACTCTTTTCCCATGCTATAAACTTTTTCATAGGGAATGGTAATACATCAATGAATGTGGCTCCAACAATCATTTTATTTGAATCTGGGGTGTCATAACACATTTCATTGTTTACTGTAGAGATTTTTAGGTATGGTTTTTGAGTAGAATGTGACTTCAATTTAAATAGAATAAACTATCTTTCTTGCTGGATCTGTTCTGTCCATGAATGGAGTTTGTCTTTTGAATTGCATTAACATTTTTCAAAACTAGGATTAGCTTTACCCAAGGATATGCCAGAAAAGGTTTGGTCACTGTTCCACCTTTGTCCCCTTTCCGGCTCACGCTGTGGTTGCCTCCACCTCACCTCTGTCCCTTGGAGTTCCACAGCTCGCACCTCAGACCCCAAGGCCCATGGCTGGCATTGGGGCTGCCGGCTACTTTCTCAGAAGAAGGGTTAAAAGACCTTGAGGAAACTTGGGTTGCTGTTTACTGCCTGGGTCCTTGAACTTGGTTGGTCCTAACATTAACTGGTTCCCTACTTAGAGATTTCTAGCCTGGACTATTTTTGGGTCATATTTATGCAGATTTGTTTGTGACATATTTCTAGTCTTGGTGACGTGTTACATATTTATAGCCAAATTATAAGACTTGGAGTCTTTTTGCTTATATAAGAGAGCTAGAGAGAGAGATTTAGGTAATCTTTATTTTATGACATTTCTGACTTATTTTTATGATGATGACATACTCTTATTTGGGAATACTTGGCAAGCTTATGTGGCAATACTTGGCAAACCCACTGTGCTGCATGAGTTTACAGCAAGACCCTGGAGACCCTTGCGCCGCCAGCCATCCTCCTCGGTCTTCTCCAGGCTGCAGCCACAGGAGAGAATGGAGGGCTTTCTTTCTGACTTAATTTTACTTTGCAGCACTTTCCAGCTTCAGATTAAATTAGCAAATTAGCCTTCCTGTTTTCCTAGAGATTGTTATTGTTACTGAGTGACTTTAAAAGCTGTGGGTCATGAAACTTTCAAAGTGACATGAGGGAGGGTGTGACTTGCAGAGCCAAGGCTTAGCAAGAAGCATGACTTTTGGAGTTTGGGGTGTGTGGGTTGTCAAGTCCTTAGAACTTAGTTTCAGGGTTCTCAAAATCCTCCTAACAACAATTACTTAAAATTCTGTTTCTCATGTCTCAGTCATTCAGCATTCTCATTTCTAACTTAAACAACATGCCCATTTAGAAAAAATTGAAGCCATCAATTTCATCTAAATTCATAACTCTCTGACATAGTTGGTTTCTAAACAATAACCAAATAATTTAGTTTTGTTGATGTGATGAGAATAACAATTGGTATTTATTGTCTGTACTTATGCGATTTTGTAGATGGAGTTTTAACATTGAATGCGGAGAACACTAATTATGCCTATCAAGTTCCCAACTTCCATAAATGTGAAATCTGTCTGCTATCTTTTCCAAAAGAGTCCCAGTTTCAACGCCACATGAGGGAGCACGAGCGAAATGACAAGGTATGTATTTCTAGGTGTCCGGAGTGCGGGCGTTGAAACTGGAGGTGTTGTCGAAGTCAACCTGCAAAATGGAATGTCTCCTTATGACTTAGAATCTGAAATTGGGGGAGTTGTGGAGCATTTTATAGTACGTTTTTTTTTAAAAAAAAAAATCCTCAACATTTTGTGTTTGTTGTATTCTTAGCCATTATTAGATGAGAGAGTTAGCACATGCCTAATGAATCTCTGTGTTGAATTTATCAGTGGACCAGGAAATATTCCTAAAAATGATTTTATCCCCCAATCTCACTGTGCCTAGACATAGCATTGGCATATCTTGGTGTGTTTTTCTGCACCAAGGAGCATGAACCCAAGGTGGCCTTGCATTTCATGTGGTCTGTGGGCACCCTGAGATCTGCCCTCAACCCGAGCCCCTCTGCAGCACGTAGAAGCAAAGTATAGTCACCACTGCCATTTAAAACGTGACTGTCATCTTCTTTCCATAGGAGAGTGTAGGATGGTGAGCCTCAAGATCAGTTAGGTGCGGGGAGCCCTGGGCAGCTGCCAGAGGTAGCTCAGTTCAGCTCTACCTCCAACTAGGGATGACACCATGACCCAGACCACAGGGTGCCTATGTCGGGACCCCCTGGGGACTCCTCAAGTAGACACTGCAAGCATGAACTCCTAGGGCCTCGACATTTCAGGGAGAAATACCAGTGATTATTTAATTTTTCTTTAAGTGACAGAATATTTTTCCATTTGGAGAAAATTTCAAACTGACATAAAGAAGTCTGTTAAAAACCTAGTAAAAAAAATTCTTGTTTACTTATTTGTTTGAGGTTATGTTGGGTGGGATTGGTCAGAAAATAAAGGGGAAAAAATCCCACCGAGTGAGCTGAAGTCTTCTTTGTGGGGGCAACATCCCAATGCATTTGCATGTGTACATTGCTGCTGCCTGGAAATGTCTCCAGCCTGATGTTATGTGGTCCTTACCTGGAGGACTTCTGTGGGGGCTCTGCTGTGGCCACTCTGATCGGCTGTCTGCATGTGCCAGAGAAGCTCCAGGAGCTCCTTTGGGAGATTGTAGATTGTGGTATTTGTTGATATTTGAATGACCTTTCTTGCAGAAAGATTGCATTTCAGTGGCTTCTTGATTTTTCTCTCCAAATAGCCACATCGATGTGACCAGTGCCCCCAAACATTTAATGTTGAATTCAACCTGACACTTCATAAGTGTACCCACAATGGGGAAGATCCCACCTGCCCTGTGTGTAACAAGAGGTTCTCCAGAGTGGCTAGTCTCAAAGCGCATGTTATGCTACATGAGAAGGAAGAGGTAATTATTTTGGCCTGTACTTTGTTAACTGATTTTTGTGATGTATCTAATCCATAGGAGGACTTCAGCTACAAACTAGTTTAAAACAAATCTTTTATGTCCATTTTGAGGAGTGAGTTTTGTTAATTTTGCCCTGGCTACTCTCCAGCCCACTGAGAAAATCTTTTCCGGCCATGTCAGAACACTGCCGCACTCTGCTGAAGGGGCGTGTGTGTCCACACAGACCCACCGAAGCCCCTGACCTCTGCAGGCGTCTGAGGCCAGAGGAGTGTCTGCCTGTGAGGATGGTAGAAGCTCCGTGCACACGCTGGGCCCCAGACGGATGGTCTGGAAGGAGGGTGGTGGTGGCTTGTGTGGTGGCCTGGACAACTCTCTGTGAGAGTTGCTAGGCACAGTTGGGGGGTGGGTCTGAGAGGTGAGGGGTGCCGTTGTAAAGTGTTATCTGCCCTCTTGATTGTCACTGCAGAAAAGTAAGAGAGTGTAAAAAGTGAAAAGGAGAAAATTAAAGTCACCCATTCCCACTGCCCAGAGTTAATTACTGATAAATGGTATATTTTCTTAGTGGTTAGAAAAGCAAAAACAGGCCGGGCATGGTGGCACATGCCTGTAAGAGGCAGCCTAGGAAGCTGTGGCGGGGACCAGAGATCTTAGTTCGAGTCCTGCTCAGGGCAACACAGTGAGACCTAGTCTCCCAAAATAGCTGGGCATGGTGGCATGCACCTGTATTCCCAGCTACCTGGGAGGCTGAGGCTGGGGATTGCTTGAGTTCGTGGTACCTCAGGCAACGTATTTAAATTGCTTATATAGAAGGTGCATCCTAAGACTGAGTTCATGCTTTATAGTTTTGTATGCTTTTGATTTTTATTTTAGCATAATTTAGTTTTCCTCTAAAAGCTTATTAGATAAGGAATGTATGTTTGGGAAAAGTTGGAAATTAAAGGTGAACAAAATAACCTTGTGGAAAGTGTTCGGAATTCGCCTGTGGTTCAAAACACGGCTAAGCGAACATCACCTCAGACCCTAGGCTTGCTCTTGGGTGTGTGTGCTTCTCATAGGGGTATGTTCAAGGCGGCTCTAAGTATTTAAGCGCGAAGGAGACTCTGCTTCTGTGTCTGCTGCTTTGTGGTGGCTGCTGCTGCATTCCAAGTTTGTCCCCTTCCTACTTGTGCTCCTGAGCTCTCCCCTGGCCCCCCCCCCCCCCCCCCCCCCCCCCCCCCCCCCCCCCCCCCCCCCCCGTCCCGGCCAGGGGCTTTGATCACCCTGTTGTGGACATCAGTGGTGGGGCTTGCACTGTGATTTCTGATTACGTCCTTTGTTAATGGTACGGTGCTCCTCACACCTGTTTTTGTTAGAAGTGACACCCTATGTGTCAGTCTGTGCAGCTGATCAGCCTCTCCCAGCAGACAGCCCCACAGCTGCTTTCACCCTGTGTACAGTGTCACCCTATGTTCCAGGAGGTTTCTGCCCTTTGTGCTTCTCTTGCTGGGCCCTCTCCAGCCCAGGGCTGATCAAGAGTGACCCCTTTTCTTAGCTGAGAAAGTAGAAAATACTTGTTCTGTGTAGTGATGTATTAAGATACTCTGGAGTAAACACGTATGTCGCTGGTGGCCAGACAGTGGAGAAGGGAGGCAGGCGTGAAGAGTTACACCTCTGTTGCCCCAGGAACCAGTTCTCCCCAGAAGCGACTTCGGTTCACAGTATCTTTAATAGTCTTCCAGGACTTTCTGTGCATCTGCAGATCTCCCGTGTTCCCTGGATACCACGCAGTCTGTTTCTGCCTATTCTTTAGCCAGCTTTCCTTGGCGTCATGAGTTATGGTGCCAGTGTGTGGCTGCAGCAGCTGCCTGGTGTTAGGCTATGTGCATGTGTGGCCAGATGTTGGGTGCTGTTGCTGGAGGTGTACCTGTAATGAAGGGCCCCGTCTGAGGTGGGCATGTGGATGCCTGCAGAGGCTCTCAATCCAGGCTCCCAGGCACCCCTAGTGGTGGCAAGTAGGAGGGAGGGGGTGGGCAGAGGTGCTCCTGAACACTCCCAGTGCGCCATCCAGGCCCCAGGTCAGAGTGATCTTTGAGTAAATATAAGAGAAATTTCTAGAGGTAGAATTTTTAAGTCAAAGGATATGTGAATTTAGAATGTTGGCTTTGTCAGGTATTTTCCAAAGAAGTTTTATCATGTTATGCTCCAGCCAGTAGTGTATGAAATGCTGTTTCCTCATGTCATTTTTCCCTGTCTCCATTCTCACCTGTCATACAACCTAGTCACTTTGAGACAGTTTCTTGTTTTTGTTTCCTTGATTTGAGTGCAGAGTAGTGTCTTGTTATGTCCATCAGTGTTGGTATTTTCCTCTTTCCAGGTTTTCACCGGGGGTGTTGTGGGTGCTGTGGGCCAGCCCCACATGCCCCCCACCCTCTGCCCCCATAGCACTCCATCTCAGCTCCTGATTTTTTTCCTGGCATAAATTTTAAATTCTCATGCCCTCAGATTTTCTCTTCATGTTTCTTTGCTTCCAGATTTTGCATATTGTGACTTGCTTAGGAATATTTTCCAAGTCTAAAACCATGCTTTAAAGTCTCCACTGGTCTGTTCCTGAAGACCCATGCATGGTGGTCTGCCCCCCTCCCCCAGTATGGGAGCCTCAAGACCCCCCTGGCCCCAAGGAAGGGGTGCAGCTGGTTTGGTGGGCCACAGCTCTGCTGCCCTGGACAAGGTGTGCCCTCCATTTCAGCTTTTACTTCCTTCTGCATCGAGTCTGGGGCTGCTTGCTCTCTTAGACGGAGGCCTGTGGATGGCTACCTGAGTCCTGAGGGTCCAGCAGCCTGGGTAGTGGTTAGATCTTAGTAACTCAGTCATCCCTTGAAAAACCCTGGCCTGGGTGGGCATGTGTTGCAGACCCACCTGAAGTGGCACAGCTTTTTAAAACCTGGAATTTACTGTTGCTTGTTGATCATCACTTGGCCCAGCTTTCAGCCTAGCAGCTGTGGTACCCAGGGTCCTGATGCTGTGCTCCAGGCCCATTCTGCCTGGGAGCTGTCCTTGTATCCTGCCTGCCCCATGCATGGGACTCACAGGGCTGAGCTCTCCTTCTGCAAGTGGAAGTGCTGCCATCCTCACCAGATGCAGGTGGACTAGGGCCAGGGAGCTGCACAGAGAGGTAGGGGCAGAGGCCAGCTGGAGACTTGCCTGGGTGGCATCTGGGCTGCTGGTGAGTAGGATCTCTGAGGGTAGGAGTGGGCCCTTTGGGCCCCATAGGGTACCTGCTGGCCTGTTTGGGGAGGAGATAGCTGGTTGCCTGGAGTTGGACTGCCTGGTACTCCAGCTGTGGAATGACACGGGCTGGGCACAGTGGCCCTGTCAGGGGCGCAGAGGTGGTGATGGCATATTCTGGACTGGACTGGTGGGAACAACGGTCAGCCTCAGAGTATTGTGTGTGTGTGTGTCTCCCTGCTTGGGCCTGGGGTCCCTGACGAGAGGTCAGTTGAAGGGGAGGCCTGTCCCCTCTTGGTGTGAGTTGTATTCAGAGTTCTTAGTCAGTTCAGGCCCACTGGCTCCAGGGTCCCCGCACACCACCTTACTATCTGGGTGCTCTTCTCTCCCCTTACCCACTCTAGAACTTGCTCTCACTCCCCCATAAATGGAAAGAGAACAGTCTTTTATCATTGCAAGTTCTTAGCTTTTTAAGCATTGTTTGCAAAATCTCCCTTTTATCACACTTTCTTCTGTTTACTTCATCTATGTTGTTTCTAGGTTGTTCCCCAAATGGAGCTCAGCTTCCTTTCTGAGCACACATGTAGCCCCTTCCTTCCCGTGTCAGTTGGTCACGTGTTTCTGTTGGGCTGCTCAGGGCAGGATCCCTGCAGGTTCTTGGGGCCTTTGCCACCCCCCCCCCATCTCATCTGTGCCCTGAGTTTCCTTGGTGAAAGCCCAGTTGTCACTGTCTCTCACATTTGTGGTTCTAAAAACATAAACGTTCCAGAGTTTCGGGCCAATTTTTTCCCCCAAAAGTCCTTTGAGAAATGCATTTTGAAATCAGCTGACTTCATATTTCCATTACTGCTGACCCACTTACGTGTCCTCTCTTGGCTATACCAGGTTCTCCCTCACGTCAGTGAATAATCATAGGAGAAGAAAGAGGAGGGTTTGCCAGAGTGGAGGTGTCTGCCTGACTCCCCTGTGAAGGGAACGTGGGACCTCTGCCTGGCCCCAGTGTCAGAGTAGGCTGCTCCCATCTTGTTCTCTGTTGCCTACAGGTCCCTCTGTGGGCCCTCCCAGTGACCAGGCCCACATCAGCAGAAGGGTAGACCTGTGCTTGCCCCATGGTTGCCCCGTATGTAAAGCCCATGTGGGTGACCTGGGGAGAATGGGTGCCCCCTCTCACAGCTGTGCCAGGTGCAGCTCCAGAGTCCTCCCTAGCTGCTGGATTTGGCAGTATAATCTTGGAGGCTACGAGGTTGTCCAGCATTCCCGCTTGTTCTGCTGCTGCTGTGTTCAGTCTGCTGAGAGTTTTCTCTGGGCAGAGGAGGAGGTGTCCCCACCCCCAGAGGGCAGGACCCAGGGGAGTGGGGGTGTTGCTGACCCTGTGACCCTGACTGCGATGATCATGTGGTCTTCAGGGGACCCGGCGGTGAACAGGGCAGGGGTGGGTCCTGGGTGTGGCTGTGCACCCCACTGTGAATCTGTCCTGTGTAAAAGGATGAGGACGGGCCGCTGGCATCCTCTGCCTCATACCCTCCATTGTTTGTCTCGTGTCTTCTCATTTCTTAGCCAGTTATTTGAACCGTACATAGCACCAACTGAGGAATAACTCCTCACCTCTGGTCACATTTACAGACAGCCTGTGAGTGTCCAGCTGAGATGAGGCCACAGCCTTTGCCATTGTCTCTCCTCGAGGACTGGTGCCTGGAGGCGGGCAGGCTTGAGGTGGGCAAACAGGTAGCCGAGGGGTGTTGGCAGTGAGTTCTTTGGGCCATGCCTCCAGGACAGGTACTTACTTAGAAGCCTGTTACTTGCTGGCAGGCCTTGATGACTGACCGACAGGCCAGTGGCCCGTGGGCTCCTTGGGAAGCTGATTCCCCTCAGCCAAAATAGGAGAAAGGGGGTGTAACAACAGGCTCTTTTGGGGATGCCCAGCCTATTAGCCTAATACCAACAGAAAAGCTATTCAGCAGGGCTGATGGGGAGTCAATTGCCCCATCAGAAGCAGACCCCGGGATTCCCTGCTGCTTGGGGCTGAGATGTCTGTCTCTCCCTTGGCATAGGAAGTGTTCTCCCTACCACACTATTGGCAGAACAAGACTAGACACCTGCCTGCTGTCTGCCAGGTTGAAGCAGGTGGTGGTCTCACCCCTGCCAGCATGGCCTGCAGGACTGGAAAGGGCCCAGCTGCACATGTGTGATAGCCTCGCCCAGGGCCAGCAAGAGGGTTGTCTGTGTTGGGGTCCCCTCTGCAGGCCGACAACCATGTCCTGGGCCTCACCCTTGACCCTGAGGGCTGCATGGTGACTGCCGGCCACAGGATACGCTGTCTGTGGGCTTTCCCAGCAGGATGCCTGAACATTCTGGACACATTGAAGATGGCTCATTGGAGTAGGAGCCAGGGCAGAGTACACTCCAGGTGGGAAGAGTTGCAGACACTGAGGCAGCGGTGGCCCTGGGGTTGGATGGTCTGGGAGGGTTTGGAGCAGCTGTTGTCCAAATGCTGTGTGAATTGTCTCAAGACAATTGAAAGGGTAGAAGAACGTGAAGGTGTAACAAGAACCAGAAGGAAATAGGAAAATAGGAAAACCCAGGGATCAAGATAGAGGAGCTCACTTGAAGACTCAGCAGTGGCTAGAAGAGACAGGAGAGAGCTTGTCTTTCGGCGCATGACCCAAAGAACTCACTGCTGACACCCCTCGGCTGCCTGCTTGCCCATCTCCAGACTGCTCACCTCCAGGCACCAGTCCTCCAGGAGAGACCATGGCAAAGGCAGGTCCATAGACACTGTTTTGTGAACAACGCTGAGAAGATAGACTGAGAAGAGCTTGCAGCATCCTGGGGACTTGAGGACAACTTGAGGCCTGACACCTGGGTCCTGGGAGTTAGGGAGTTGTTTCCGAGGCCGAGTAAGCCCAGAAGACACACATGTCATGGTCAGACACCTGAGGGCAGAAGCCCAGAAGCCGTCTAGAGAGACTGGTGGAAGCTTGGCCCACTGGGCCAGGGCTGAAGGATGGGGCGCTATTCCCCTCAGCCTCTGAGAGGTTACAGCTGCTGCATGTGAATTGCATGAGGAGAGCACCCCTTAGACTGCCAGGTGAGGACATGGGTGGTGTGTTGACTGTGAGAAGTGGTCTTGAGGGCTGGGGATGGAGATGCCCACACAGGAAAGCTGAGCCATCAGCAAGCAGATGTAGTGTGGCAGCCAATCTAGACACCTGGGTAGTAGTTTTGCGTGAGATCTACATTTAAATCAATGAATTTCAGTAAAACAGATTTCTTCCTTGACACGTGTATCCTTTCCAGTTAGTCCATGGCCAGACCGACCAGTCTCCCTGAGCAAGAGTACCCCCTCTGGTGCTGGTAGATCCCTCTGCACTGTCAACCTGGCCTCCAGCCCTCAGCGAGTCTCTGCTGCCAATGGCATGAGCCAATTCCTCACAGTAACTCTTTTCACACTTGCACCCAGTTTTCCTCCACTCTACCTGTACTAGTTCCCCTGACTAGTACAAGTAGAATGAGCAAAATACAAATTGGGGTAACTGTGATACATTTTCCTCCTCATGCTGTCTTATACTACATGGTTGAGACAAATATTGGCAGCTGCTGTGCTCAATGTACAGAGAGGAGATGATACTCGGGGCGGCTACATTTGAGGGGAGGGTGGGCCTGGGGTCTGCTGGCAAGGGGTCTCTGCATGCCCCTTTGATGGGGGCTTGGGCTGGTCACATGACCACATGGCCATGCTCTGAGCAGTTTCCCAGAGCTCTATACACAGACGCAACAAATAGAGGTAGAGCTGGGAGAAGCCCTAACAAGTAGAACAGGAAGACCAGAGCAGAGTGGCAGGGAGCAGCAGCAGTAGGTGGCTCATGTGGGGGCCGCCTCACTCCAGCCTCACTGCAGCAGCAGTGGCAGCGGGCAGCATTCCCCGGAGGCAATGGTCCTGGCTCCTTCACGCACAGCAGAGCTTAGTGGGTTGGACAAGTGTTTAGGAAATCGCTGGTTTAGATATTCCTCATCGAGCAGCTTGCCAGAGGACTCTTAGCAGTGAGGCGTGAAGGGGGTGCCCCTGGCTCTGTGGCAAGGCAGAAGGTGAGTGGACAGACCTGGATAGAAGTGTCCCCCTAAACTTCGGAATAGAAACTTGCCTTTTAGGGTTTCCACTGAATGGAATCACAGAATACATTAGAGAAGTAGAAGCTACTCTGAAGCAGCTGCGTTTTGTGGTGTGTAAAATCTTTAATACAGTGTGACTTTAGCATTTTCCTGTGTGTACTTCTACTTGGGAGCTGCAACTTGTGCCAGGGCTCCCACGTTTGGTTTTGGTTTCGGGACGTTGCAAGTTGACTCTCTTCCTCTTGTGCTGCCACCATGGCTCACATTCCAGGGCCTGTGGTTCTCCCTGCTGTCCATGCCAGAGAGGCAAACCAACATGGGGGGGGGGGTAGCTCCTTAAACGTGCTCAGCTCTTCTCTGAGTGTGGTACTGCCCTCCAAAGTGCTGGGGTGCCTGGGGGGAGGAGCAAGATGCTGTGAGGGGTCTGGTGGTCTGGTGCTGCCCTGAGGGATGGAAGCAGGGGTCCCTCAGGTCGTTTTTTTTTCAGGTTCACTGCCTCAGGGCACTTCAGGGTCACCAAGGAAACCTGTGTGTGTGTGTGTGTGGGAGTGGCTACTGATGTCCTGGGGGCCAGGAGAAGGGGTGTGGGAATGCAAGTGAGAAAGGGTGGCTGTCAATGAGTGAGTGAGGTGTGGAGAAAGCTCTTGGGGGGCCTAGCAGAGGATGGGAAGGCAGATGTTAGTGGGGAGTACCTCAGAGCAGCAGCATCTGTCGTCTTAGGAGCCATTTGACTTCAGGAAACCTGTCTTCAGTGAAATGGGACTTTTTTTGAAGTCCCCTGCATTTCTCGATTCCCCACTAAGTGGTCACAGGGCTCACCTGAGGGAAACCCTCCTTCTGGGCCAGGACTAAGGCTTCTGACCTCTAGCACACAGGTGACAGAGTGCGGGGCAGGTGCTGGGGGCCACCTTCCTCCTGGGTGCCTCTCAGCCTGCGGGCCATTGTGGGCCTGGCCACGTTGCCTGACATCTGTCCTATCCTGGCCGAGGTGTGCTTGAGCTCGCCTTCACTGTGTGAGCAGGTGTCCAGAAAGCAGTCTAGTGCAGGGTCATGGCCATTTTTGAGATGGCTGAGCCAGCCAGCTGGTAGAGACCTGTGTGAACAGAGGCTGCCCTGGGCCAGAGCAGCAGGTACACGACCCGCCTGGGGGCTGTAGGGTGGGGGAGCATGTGCCTTCTGGGTGCAAGAGAGCAAGAGCAGGGAAGCCTTTGCTTCATTCGACAAGCTAGGTTAGGTGTTTCTGCCTCTTTCCTAGAATGACTCTTCCTTACCATAAGGAAGTAATGGGCATTAACAGTTAATCGTCTGTCACTTCCTTAAAGCATGACATGGTAATGCTAGCTGGATGCTATCCAGATGGAGTCATTATGGATTGTTTGGAATAGTCCATCCACTTGCCTGTCTTTTTCCACACAAGATGCCCTGTGTGGTGTTGGGTGACAACCTGGTTGTGGTGAGCTTTGCACAAGTACCAGACTGTGTGTGTGGGGTCCGGTGGAAAGAGCCAGGTGCTGTGTGACTTGGAATTAGTTTTATGCTCCTGTCCAGGTTGTGTTCCCCTTTCCCTCATGTTTGGAAGGCTCATCTCGAAGGGTTTTTGAGTCAGTAGTTGTGTTGTAGGACTCCATGTGGGTGAGTGAGCTGAAGTCTGTGCTGAGTCAGCAGTCTCACCAGTGGACGGTACTGCTGAGCTCTGACTCAGGGTGTACTTTTGGTTGAGTCTCCCGTGACCATGACCTGTGGGAGCATGCTGCTGCACCCAGTGTCACAGACATGCCCAGCGCTCAGACTGAGGGCCAGCCTTCACTGTGAGACCAGTGCATCCAGCTGAGGCTAACAACTGAGAGTTCGGGTTCAGCATCACCACAAAAAAGCAAAAGGCACACTTTTTGTTAATATATCTTTATTAAAAAATCTATCCCAAGTCTTATAACTTGATCTGAAGTTGTTAAAGTATTTTACATTGGCTTTTGAAATTATAGTAAATCTTGCCCCATCTCTGTCCCTATTCCTGGTCAGGTACCCCACAGCCACATCTAGCCACGTGAGATTGTGTGACTCCCTGACTTTCTGTGGGGATTCTGCCTGTAGCCCAGGTGGGAAGGATTGTAAAGAGTGTCCACCTACAATATCCCTGCTGTCCTTGTCAGCCTGCCTTAGATGTGGTCTCCATTTCTGGGTTCCTGCAGTGCCTGTGCCTCTGCTTCTGGAACTTTTGTACATGGCTCATGTGGTTCCAGCCAGTGGCCATCCTGAAACAGTGTGCTTTGCTCCAAATTGTCTCCCTCTCTCACCCTTTGCCCTGTGTTTCTGTCTTTTTCTTCCAACAAATAGGTGCTTTTTATATATTCCATTTAGACAGAATGACCCCTTCTTTTGAGAGAGAAAAATCCTGGTGTCCAGAAGACAATACAGTATGTGTGTGGACTGGGGTGAGCGGGAGTCAGGGCTGCACGCTTCATTCCACTCACGGGCGCTCTCCTTCCAGAACCTCATCTGCTCAGAGTGCGGGGATGAGTTCGCCCTGCAGAGCCAGTTGGCTGTCCACATGGAGGAGCACCGCCAGGAGCTGGCCGCAAACCGGACACACACCTGTAAGGCCTGCAGGAAGGAGTTTGAAACGACTGCCCAGCTGAAGGAGCACATGAAGACGCACTATAAAATCAGGTAAGGCCGGGCATGGTGGCGCATGCCTGTAGGTGGCGGCCTAGGAAGCCACAGCCAGAGTCAGGGATTGTGGTTCGAGTCCCGCCGAAGGCACATAGCAAGATCTAGTTCCCCAAAAAATAGCTGGGTGTGGTGGCGTGTGTCTGTAATCCCAGCTACCTGGGAAGCTGAGGCTGGGGATTGCTTGAGTCTGTGTAACCCTGGGCAACGTGAGCCTGCGGTTCCACAGGCAAAAATAGCAAGACCTAGTCTCAAAAAAAAAAAAAAAAAAATCAGGTAAGCCTTTCTGCACATGTGGTGGAAATAGAACCCCTCTGCGTGTCACAACAGTTGTCCTCTGGTGCGGTTGATCGGAAGTGGGGCTGCCTCAGTCAGGGAACACAGCAATGGGTGTGGCATCAGGGTGTATTTTCAGCATGCTGTTAGTGTCTGCAGGGGGAAGGACACACCTGAAAATTCAGAAAAGGCTCAGGCGTGGCTCAGGCTTAGCTAGTGGCACAGTGTTAGGAACTGCGGGGAATGTTCTGCAGTTGGTGGTCAGATAATAGAGCATGTGCAATGGACTCACAGGTGCAGACTGTGCACCTGTGGGATGAGCTGCTATTTATACTTCTGCACTTGCTGTGTGAGTGTAGATCTGCATGGAAAATGAAATCCTGATGGGTCACTGCACTCACCCACCAGGCCAGGTTCCCATGAAGTCCCTGTTTCCGTATGAGACCTAAACAGGGAGGCCATGTGACCTCCCTAAGGTCTCACAGCCACAAATCAAGAGAACCAAGCTGCATTGTCTGATTGTAGAGTCTGCACAACAACTGTGCCCATGTCTCCACATACGTGTCTCCATTGTTCCCAGTTAGACTTACATCCTCTGCATCTCATACTGACTTCTGCTTTCTTGGTCACATGTGTTGGCTGGACCTCCTCTCCTAGAGAGATAGACTGGGTATTCTGGCCCTGGTGCTTGTGCCCACTGGCCATAGTGATCAGTCATCACACGCATAGGCTGGCACTGGGCAAGAGCCCACAGGAAGCGATGCCGCCATCTGTGACCTGTGTGCTCACTTAGGCACCTTTCCAGATCTGTAGGAGACACCTGTATGTTTAACAGCCCCACACCAGCTCATTGCAGCACCTAGACACAGTAGTGTCCACCTGGGTGGACGCTCTCCTGGGTGTTGTGTTTCAGAAGCACCACTAAGCATCTCCAAGTAACCAGTGTCCCTGTGTCCTGCACTTCCTTCCTCACCTGGGTTGACTAGTGTCCTAGTGGCTGATGCTGTGCCTCTGCCCCCACAGCCTGTGTGTGCTGTCACCTGGGAATCTGCTGGGTGCTCTCGCACATGTGCTTGGGGTTGCTGCAGGGTCCGAGGCACATGGGAGGCGTCTGGGGGTCTCATACACTGGAGCATTCCTAGTCCCAAGTCAACCGCTGTATAGGGACCGGAGCAGCGTGCTGGACTTAGGCTAGGCCTCAAGATAGGGCAGCTATTAGACATGGGCCCCTCTGAGGGGAGGGGTGCTTGGGGGGAGCTGGTGAAGGAGGCCCTGTGGACCTTGGGAAGGGTCCTTAAGCTGAAGTCTGCTAGAGGACAGCAGCAGCAGCAGCTCTCTCTCTTGGAAGAGAAAGGACATGGGAAGTCCACTCAGGAGGGGAACATGGCATCCGAAATACATAGGTTCCAGGGCCTGTGGGGCCTACAGGCCACCCTAAGAGTGAGGATCCCCAGTGAACTGGAAAGTTCTTGGGGGGTACTGCCCCAGGAGCAGCCTGCGCTCACTTCAGGCCATGGCTGCTGAAGTGGTGGCCGGTCAACTATGGGAGATGCCAGGCCCCCAAGTCCGGGTGCTGGCCAAGGAGCAGAGGGGTGCATCTACAGGTATGTGGAGGGAGGCCAATGGCTTGGGGGCATAAGGGGCAGAGTAGCTCTTAAGGCCTGAACTGTACAGCAGGGTGCTACTTCCCGCCTAAAAGAGCCACCTGGAATAGGGAGAGCATCATTTGAGACAGGTCAGAGTTGAGCACCTCCTTGACTCAGGCATGAGAGCCCGGTGAGTTGTAGAGACCACCATGTCCCAGGAGACAGGAGGGGTATGGATTCCTGTGCATGCACAGATTGAAACCTGCACAGAATACCGCCAGCAAATGCAGTTCTTTAACCGTGAGACATGGTTTTACCTCTCACTAGATATGGAAAAGATGCTTTTATAACATCGCAAACCTGAAGTTAATACTGTGAGTAAGTAGTATGTATGGTCCACTGCTCGCTCCTTCTGACCAGCCACACTTTCTGGGAGGATTTTGGTAATGAAATTGAAGTAAAAGGCAGACAGCTCACAGTCTTTCCCCCACATTCTACCAGGGTGTCCAGTACAAGGTCATACAACCGGAACATTGACCGGAGTGGGTTCACATACTCCTGCCCACACTGCGGAAAGACCTTCCAGAAGCCAAGCCAGCTGACGCGGCATATCAGGATCCACACAGGTACAAGCTGCCTGCACCTCTGGACGGTGGGCACTGGGGTTTGGCATGGAGGGCATAGGGCTGTACTGAGATGGCGTCCTGACTCCTCCAGTTTGCTGGGTGATCTTGGTGAGCTTCATCTTTCTGCAGTTTCATTTCCTTACTTGAAAAATGTCAGTATTAATTCTGTGATAAAAGTTGTCATAAATTACAAATGGAAATCTATAGAAGAGTTCCTGATAGATGGCAAACTGTCAGTAACTCATTGTCGGCCTCGCTGCCGATTTCTGGGTATAGAAACCTCTTGGAGGGGGCATCAGAGGGAGGGGGAGGTGAGCCCAAAAACCTTTTACTGAAGTTGTGACTTAAAGAATAAAAATAAATAAATTAAAAAAAACCTAGAAACCTCTATCTACTCACTGAGTCCAGAATGACCAGCCGGCATTGCTTTGCCCAGCTGGCCCCTGAGGCTGGTGAGGCCTAAGCTAGCAGACCACTGGCTTCTGTGGTCTCGTAAATCTGGCTGTCATAAAGTGGGCCATGAGACGTTAGGAATAAGAGCAGCTTCACGCCTCTCCTGGCCCCACGGCTTCCCCCTTGTTGGCTTCTGTGAATATTTGAGAGCAAGCACAGCACTCATAGCTGTGCACCCTGACAGTTGCCTGAAAAGCTTGACCGAGCTGGGGTGTGGAGGTGTGGCCTCTGGTGTGGGGTGACTAAAGGTTCCCCTTGGTGCTGTGAGCTGTCCCCTTTCCACTCTGCTGAAATGCTCGGTATGCATGCTCTTGAAATGTGTTTATGGTTTCATATAAAGCTGACATTTGGGGCATCAAAGTATATTTCTTTCTTCGAGCAGGGAAAAGAAAGCAGCTTCTTTAAAATTGGGATAATCCATTGTGTTTGCAGAGTCTTCCTTGTGTCTGCCGTGTCTTCCTTGAGGTTTCAATGAAAAATTAGTTTAGGAAATGTTATGATTTCAGTTGGGAAGTTGAAACGCAAAAGGTCAGACAGTAAAGTAGGCGCCTGTCCTGCCCACTTCTCTGTGTGTGACCTCCATGGTGCCCTTTGGACTCTTTGGACCCACTTCTCTGCATGTGCACATGAGTGCAGTGCACATGTACGGTCTCACCCCAGGAACATGCACACGGGCCTCTCACATCCTACAGAATGTCCCTTTTCATGCCATTGAACTTTTCAGTAGGTGGGCTTGTCATTCTGATCGGTTGGGACTCGTGACAGCCCTGAGGGCGACTAGGCCAGGCCAGCTATGCTGGGGTGCAGGCATTGCTATGGACCAATCTAGGGCCCCCCCAGGAGGCAGCCCTGGGCCCCACACAGTCCTGGTGCTATCTCTGCAGGACTGAGTCCTGTGCCACTGCAGTGGACGATGTTAGTGACCTGTGTGGCCCTGGCCGGCTGTATCTGATGCAGAAGCTTCCCCTTGAGTGGGCTGCTCCTAGGATGAACCCCTACCCAGCTTCCTGAGTGCCCGCCCCCTGCCTGTGCCATGTGCCCCAGTTTATACACCCTTGTTCCCTCTTGGCTACTGGCCTGGGATCCTCCTCCATCATTCATTTATTGATGCTGCCTTAGTAAGTGTTCTGTTCATCCCTTTCAGGGGACGATGTTTCTCAGGTGTTGTTAGTGACTGAGGTTATATTTGACTCAGCTGCTTTATACATCTCCAGGAGTAAGAGCTCATAGTAACAGTTCAGACTAGCCTTGCACTGGGGTTTTGTTCCAGCCAGAGCTCCTCCATGCAGGTCCTGACTGCCAGTACCCAACTGCCCTGCCCGGCACGGGACTCGCTTTCATGAAACTTCACGGGACTCGCTTTCATGTAACTTAAGTTCTAGTGAGCAAAGGTGGACAGTGAATGAAATGCAAAAAGTAGTGTGGGAAGATTAAAACAGAGAAGGAGGTGAGGGAACCCCAGGGTGAACCTGGGAGAGTTTAATGCCCCCCCCCCAAAAAAAAAGTGGGAGGGATTTGTGAGGACATGATTTTGAGCAAAGGCCTGAAGATGTGGGCAGTAAGTTGTACAGGGAGTATTTATGCAGTAAGTGCAGCAAGGTGCATGTGTTCAGGGCAGTAGGGAGGCCAAGGCAGGCAGCGCAGAGGCCAGCTGTGCAAGGAGGATGCCAGCCCTGGCTTGAAGCTGGTGGTGACTGGGCATTCACTCCCAGCTGTGGCTGCCTTGCCTGACGTGGGTTTTGTACATCTGCCAACTGTGAGAGTAGCTTGTTGGGCTTGGGGTACATTAAGAGGCAGTTTTTCAGTTGCGGGTGATATGATAGATGCTGCCTCTGACACGTGTGTGTGTGTCTGCCCACCTTATTCTTGAAGGAACAGCGAGGTTTGCCAGTGTGTGGCGTGTGGGGCATAGCGCAGGAGGCAGGCTGGCTCCACAGGCCGCCTTGGCTTTCCTGCTGGCTGGGGCCACTGCCATCCAGTGAGTTGGGGAGTTGGCAGGGGGCATGTGTGCAATGTGGGTTCTGTGATTTTGAGCAGGTGGCTTGATGTCCCCTGGAGATGCTCTGGCTGACTGGAGGATGTCTGGGGCTTGGGAGGGTGGTGTGTTGGGAGCTTGAGTGTATCTCTCTTAAGCCATAAGGTGTTCACAACATGTGGAACTGCATTTTGATCTTCTTTCTCCCTCTCTAGGTGAAAGGCCATTTAAATGTAGTGAATGTGGGAAAGCTTTTAACCAGAAGGGGGCACTTCAGACCCACATGATCAAGCACACAGGTGAAAAGCCCCACGCCTGTGCCTTTTGTCCTGCTGCCTTTTCTCAGAAAGGGAATCTCCAGTCACATGTGCAGAGAGTCCACTCCGAGGTAACCTGGCCCTGGGGAATGTATGTTCACAGATATGCAGTGTGGCACGGGGCAAGAGATATTCTGGGGTGAAGAGATGAGAATTGCTTCCATCATGTTTGAGTGCAGATTATGAGTGCATGGAGAGCAGACTCTTCTGGAAGTATCTGTGAGCTTCTTGGCTTGTTGCGTGAAGGAGAAATACAGAAGGCTACCTTGACTCCTCTCAGCCTTATTAACAGCCGTGGTGCACAAAGGGCACCTTTGCTGGTTGCTGTGCACCCTCTGGGTGCAAGTGTACCCTCCTCCTGGGTATAAGTGCACCCTCGGAGCCCTTCATAGACTCGGAACAGAGAGACTGGCAAGTGTCGGAACTTGAAAGACAAGGAATAAGATGGAAAGAAAGAAGTTCTTTTCCTACTGTTGGTGTTGACAGAATCATGTGTTTCTGCCCACATTTTCCCAGAGGCCATTCCTATTTTTCTCCAAGTTCAGAGTTAACTGTTCAGCAAAACGGATACAATTTGTGGCCTTCTAGAGAACATACCCAATAATAGAACTCCTGAAAGTATGTATCTTTTAGTCAGGCTTATCTTTGCTCTTAATAATTGACTTGACTTGGTATCCTAATTACAGCTTAACTGTAGAATATAAAGAAACATATAAGTAATGTGAATCCCTTTATGTAATTGCCATTGCAGATTGAGAACTACCATGCTCTTAAAGCAAATAGATAGCTTTAATTTTTTTTTTTTCTCTTGTAAGACCTAAAGCAGCCCCAAGATGGAACATGCCTGCTCACTTCATAGTGTACAAGCAGAGGGAGTTCCATGTAATACTTTTAAAAACTAAGTCTCATTATCTGAGACCCAGACAGGTAGGAAGAACAGGAAGTGCTGGTGGGGGCAGTGGTAGCTGATGGCAGAGGATTGAACCCGCTATCTGCCCCTCTGGTGGGGTTCCCTCTGGAGAGGTGAGTGCTTAGGCATGCCAGTGCACTTGCTTGATACCCCTGAAACTCTCTGGGCCTTGTATCAGCCCTGTGAGATGCTCCTTGTGCCCCACTGAGATGTTCCAGAGATGACCCCTAACAATTAGCTTGTACATACTTATACCATGGTGAATCTGAAGTCTTAGGTCTGGATCTTGATGAGGTGCTCAAGGTAGGGTAGAGGTACTTAAGTTAGGGTGGAGTCATCTCTAAGTTCTAAGTGACCCTGAGGGTTTCAGGCTGCTGAAGGGTTGCTGCTGCCCTTGCTGCTGCACTCCAGCTGCTGTAACTGTCACTATCTGTGGGAGTGGGCACAGGCAGGATGTCCGAGGCATGCAAGGTTGTAGGTAGTGACTAGACACCCCCACCCCCATGGAAGTGTGTGGACCCCAGAGACACAGTTAAGGTGGTGCCTGCCTCCCTGCCCATGTGGAATGCTGGGCAGGCCACTGGCAATTCAGAGTTATCTGAGCAATTGAAAATGTTTGCTCCCAAACCAGCTCCATTTTATAGAAAACTGAAACTTCAGTCTTATACTTTATTGACTGAAAGGCTGCGTCATTGATTCGCTAGCTAATTTAAAAGAAAAAATAGCATTGAAGAGATTATTTCTGACATTTTCTATAAAACAGTAAATTCTAATTTGTTAGGATTTGAAAGTTTTGTCTAATTATTCATTGTGAAAAAGCATTTTCTTTTTTTTTCCCTTTAAGGTCAAGAATGGCCCTACTTATAATTGTACAGAATGTAGTTGTGTATTTAAAAGTTTAGGCAGCTTAAACACCCACATCAGCAAGATGCACATGGGCGGCCCGCAGACTCCAGCAGGCACCACAGAGACTGCCCATGTTTTAACGGTAAGTTCAGCAGGCCAGTGGGTGGAAGGACGACCTCTTTCTACCAACACATGCCATCTTAATTGTGGTCTTAAAATACAATATGATTCAGCACTGTGTAGGTGCTGTGAGGGTTTCCAAATGGAGGTAAGGAACTGTCTTTTTTCTTAAATTAGTGAGGGGAAACAATCTTTGTAACCTCTTGTAGTTTCAGATCATCTAGATTGATGGATTGTTACCTGAACCAGTAAAAAGATGAAATTGCAATCATTAATTTGTGAGATTACGATTCCATGGTCTGTGTTACTTGAAGACTGTTACTAGGTCTTCTTTATCTTCATGTAGTGATTTCAGAATGAGTTATCCTTTTCCAAGAATATTCCTCCACCTCTAGTGAGACAGTGATAATTTCCTGCAATCTGTGAATATTTGGGGAACAAGTATATTTTCCAGTCCACTTATTAAAAAGTGCATGATTCAAAACATACATACTTCCATTCTTTCTGGTAGGGTTCTAGAGGTCAGTGTTGGAGTGTCACTTTGTAAGTAGGCTAATGACTCATTGGTCACCGGATCTGCTCACTAGGCCTAAGAAGGCAGTGGCTGCCCTGGTGGGCTGGTCCCATGCCCAGTGCCTCAGGTGCAGTTCCTTGGATATCTGGGCAGGTGGCCACTTCCTGCTGCTGGTTTGGGAAGCAGCCTTGCTGAGCCTGAGTCCTCAGACCAGTTTCACACTGAGGGTTTCTTCCCTGGTCTAACAGACGTACAGTTTGGGTTGATTTTGGGTTGATTCCTCTGCTTACTCTCTTGATCAGGGAGAGTGTTGTAAATAAGTTCTAAAACTGGGGAATAATTAGTGTTGTCTGTAGGTTTTCAAAATTCTAAACAGACTAAGTGTTTTTTAACAAAACGTTGGTGCGTAAGTCAACCAACTGTTGTAATTTTCCCATTTCCTTTGGCAATATTTAAATCAAATATGTAGATGTTGTAACCCGGGGCAATCTAGATTATTTTGAAAATTTGAGGTTGCTTCACCTGTTCCTCTTGTTTCATGCACCTTTTCAAGGCTATTTTGGAGTTGAGACGGGGTGCAAAATAGGACACTAAGACTAATCAGGAGAGGCCCTGATAGCTAAACCGGTCGCTTTAATGATTCTTCTACAATTGCAAGCTTACTCGGGTTTAGGGAATAATAACAATAAGATTTATTTATTTAACAAGGAAAAACCAAGAGTCACTGAAAGTCCCAAACAAAAGTTATGCTTTCATGATAGCATCTTTTCACCACTCCAGAACTGAAAGAAATGTTCCAGATAAAGCATATTTCCGAGATGGTGTCTTCTCACCACTACAAATCTGTTTTGTTTTCAGAGATCCAAATTCTAGTTTCCAGCAGGTTCAGCTCCTCTTCTCTGGGAGACACCTGATTCCAAGTTTCTTCTCTAGTCTTCAGAAGCACACAGATTCCAAACTAGACACCTGATTCCAAGTTTCTTTTTTAGTCTTCAGAGGCACACAGATTCCAAACTCAGATTTTCCAGCAAGCCCAGATTCCAGTTTCCAAAACTTGTGCCTATCCTTGAGTTTCTAGCACTTTTTCCTCTTTTCTGGGGTAGCCAGATCCCATGCTCACCAACCTCTGTGGTCAAAGTCTGACAATCGCTCCTCAGGCTGCAGCCTGAAACCAGTAATGGCGTTCTCATTCTCATGGCTTTTCATTCTTTTCCCAGAGTCTCCACTGGCTTCTTTCTTGCTTGCCCTCAAGGCCATTTCTCCTTCCTGGCTCCCCTGTCCAGGGGATGCTTGCCACACTTATCCCTGCTTACAGCCTACCCACTTACAGAGACAATGTTTAGCCTCCAGCTCAATTATCGGGGCATTTTTGCCTCCTATTTTCTATTTTGTCTCCTGTTTTCTTGGCCCTTTTGCTGGATATCAACCGTCATCTTCTGATCGCTCTTCTGACTCTTGGGTTTGTGTTTTTTTTGCTTTTTCTTTGTTTCACTAGTAACATTTTTAATTTCTGAAAGTTCCCCTTTGTGACTTAACTGTTTTTTAGACCATTCTTTTCTAGTTGGACACACTTTCCTCTGAAATTGAATTGACACCTTCTCTTTATAAGTACTCTTCTCCCTCCCTCTACTGGCCTTAGCGAGCCTCCCAAACCTTGGTGGCTGTTGTTGGTTCAGAGTGAGTGGCTTGAAACGGGGCTGAACCTTTTGTGGGATGTGGGGCTGGCTCTTCTGCACGCAGGTCTTTGGTGTGGTGGTCATAGGCCACCCTTGGATCTGGGGCACCTGATGTTGGCGTGAGCCTCTTCATTAGTCTTGGGAAGCAAGTGTCGCCACAGCATTTTCATTTTCATCTCTGCAGATCAGTTCCTCCTTTTCTACCTGAAGTCAAATGCCTGTCAGCATACAGGGAATGACCTGGCACTGTGGCCCATCCTCAGACCTTTTCCTCCATTTTTCTTTTCTTTGATTAACAGTTGGCCAGTGAGTGAGGTGGGTGGGTTCATCGCTCCATCACTAACTACATTGTTCATGTTCATGCTTTTGTGTGGCATTCTCTGTAGGTTCTGATGAAGTCCAGTGTCCACCATCCACCCAGGCATGTGCTGACCTCTGCCTCTGCCACGTGTTTCCCTCAGCAGCTAAGAGTCAAATAGGCCATCTCCTCACATTCTCAGCTTCTCTAGAGTGTGTAACCCTCCAGCACCTCTATTTTAAAAATTGATTGAACTTCTTTGGCCACAATGGCTTCCCTCTCTTTTTTCTTTACTTTGTGACTGTTGTCCCCCGGGGTCAGTTGCCAGCAGGAAGTGACACTGCATGGTTTCCTCCCATCCTGACTCTGTTGCTGCTTGAAAGCTCATGTTGTCAGGCTGGTCTGACTGGCCAAGTACTGCTTAGAGCCAGTCTCAAGCTGTCATAAAATCTGGGGAGTCAACTTATGATCAATGCTCAGCAGACTGTTAGGTCGTAATGCTGACATAAAAGATGTGTCTGTTTCTTTTTTTTTAAAAAAATGGAAGCACAGATTAATGTGATGGTCTTGGTTTTAATGG
This sequence comes from Uropsilus gracilis, assembly GCA_004024945.1. Lineage (NCBI taxonomy): Eukaryota > Metazoa > Chordata > Mammalia > Eulipotyphla > Talpidae > Uropsilus > Uropsilus gracilis. The sequence continues at coordinate 107,193 of PVHY01001852.1, read as the reverse complement.
AATGCTGCTGTGTTCCAGGCTACCCTCTTCCAGACACTGCCGCTACAGCAGACAGAGGTGCAGGTCACGTCCGCATCTGGCCAGCAGAGCTCCCAGGCAGTGAGTGATGTCATCCAGCAACTGCTGGGGCTCTCGGAGCCGGGCCCCACTGAGCCCAACCCACCTGCGCCACCCGGGCCACACCTGAGCATCACCGTGGGCGTCAGCCCCGACATTCTGCAGGTGAGCACGGGTGGGTGACTTACACCTCACCTCTGTGGTGTTGGGGGAGGGGGGTACTGCTGAGGCTGAACATGCAGGGCTGCTCCAAGGGAAACATGTGAATTGAAAGCTGTCACGTAACACAGTATACTCAATGCAGGATTTGAAGTGATTTTTTAATCCACCAATTAAAAAATAAATAAAAAATAAAAAAATAAAATAAATAAATAAATAAGCCCTTGTTTTTTTTTTTTCCTTTGTGAGTGGATTTCCTGGAAAAGAATAGGCTCTTCCCACACAGAGGCACCCTTATGTCTCTGTCCCTGTTCACACTGGCCTAAGGAATAGTTCATGTTTTCTTGAAGGTCTGGTGTTACTCTGTCATCTTGGGTTTCTTGACTCGGAGACCTCTGTTTTGAGAACTAATCTCTGTCCCCATCATCTGTGGTGGCCAGTTGGTTGCCTTAGAGAAGCTCTCAGGTTGTCACGAAAGCATGTTTCAAATTGGGCCCAGTGTCACCTAAAAGAGTGACTCCCAGGTCTGTGTGGACACCAGTAAAATGGAAGCAAAATTCCTCAGTCAATTTAATTATCTGATAATTTAGACATGTGAGTGTCATGCTGTTATTTTGGGGGAGGTAAGGTTTTAGATATCAAAAGGGATGTTTTAGCCTTGAAAAGTTAGAAACCTTGCTTATAAAAGTTGACTTTGTTTCTGGTAGAGTGGAGTTTGAGTTCTGTGGATAGAGCTTTTTGCACCTTTGTAATAGATTGTGGTAGGCAGATGTGGGCCATTGTCTCTCCTAACCTCTTAGTTTTGTTCTGTCTCAGCAAGCCTTAGAAAACAGTGGGCTGTCTTCAATTCCAGTTGCAGCGACCCCGAATGACGCTAGCCATGCCAAGGCCACCACTCCGCAGGTGCAGACTGGGGAAGGGCCCCCTGCTCCCAGCGAGCCCCCTGACCCTGCAGAGGCAGAGCAAGAAAAAGAGCAGGAAAGCCCAGGGAAGCTGGATAAGAAAGAGAAGAAAATTTTAAAGAAGAAGTCACCATTTCTACCTGGTAATTTTAGTTTGTATTGATAATGTTTAGTGTTTCGGTGGTGTGTTGCTTGTTTTTAGGTGACATGTTCTTCTTGTTTTCTTCTGAGGATAAGAGGATGCATTTGTGGAAGGCATACTGACACTTGATAGTGTCCATCTGACAGCTTTTGTTTGATATTTAAAATTAAAAGCAACCATTGGCTGTCACGTTCGTCTCTCTGCTTGGACTGCTTCTCCTGTGTTGGGAGTCTGTCCTATCCTGACCATCTGGGCTTGGACCTGGTATCTCTGTCCAACCCACCTGTTGCCACCTGCTGCTGGAGCAGACTCCTGCAACCTCTTTATGTGATGCCTGGCCTGGGACCCCAGCTCTTTCCAGTGCATACCCCTCGTCCAGCCTATCCTGCTGAGTTTCCTACCCTATTCTGTTGGACTTGTGCCTTTTGGTTCTTCACAGTTTCCTGCATGTGGCATTTCTGCATCAGGAACGCCCTTCTCCCCGCCGCCCCTCCCTTAACCCTCCATCTGGAGCCAGGGCACTTCACTTCAGCCAGCTCCAGGCAGCATCTTGTGGAGCAGGTGCTAGGAGAGCAAGCTTCCTCTCCTCGACTCCCAGCCGCCTCACAGTGTTCCATTGGACTCTTCGCCATGGGGCAGGTGTTGCTAAGTTTTTTTTGGAATGAAATAGATTCCTGGATTTTGGGCTAAAGTACCTCTACAAAACTATTTCTCAGTGCATATAGCTGTTCTACCTCTCACAGCTGTCTAGGGGGAACAAGTGCTTCCTTGCTGCAAACCCTGGCATAGCTTGCTCTCCTGCTGCACTTCTTTCTGAGAATACCTGTTCTCCTTATTAATCTATGCTTGGGAAGTCCTGACCCCACAACCCAACAGCTGTGTAGTCCTCCTCTCCTTTTCCTGTGCTCTGGGAAATGGACAATAGTCCTATGCAGTGTCACTCAGGAATGCAGAACCCAGATACTTGGTCTTCTGGGTTGGCCTGGCTTCCAAAGGGCCAAGAAGAAGGAACGAGGACTTCCCATCCATGTTTATGAACCAGGTGGTTGCCTTCAGGTTTACAGGTTCACCTTGCACTTCTGAATGCCCACTGACATGCGCTGGCAGATTGATGGGTGTCCAGCCTGCAAGAGCATGTCTTGGACATTGCCCTCACTTCCCGTTGTGGTCATGGTACCCAGCCATTGTGAGTTCTGGTGTGGCTCAGGGAGCATAGCCTCCCACAGCAAAGGGAAGGGCCAACCTCAACTCAGAGCCCCTCTTCTATGAGGGGCACTTGGGACTGGTGAGAGTGTTGGCAGCATCCAGAGAAAAATGGGAACAACTTTATGCCTAATCTGTGCGAGGACTTGAGGATCCCTGTGCATGCAGCAGTGTAGCTAAGGCAGTCTGCTGGAGACACCCGCCAGCCTTCATCTGGCACCGACACCAGTTCTCAGAAAGTGTAAGCACTTCACTTTAGTGCAAGTTCACAGACACTTGCTGGGTGCCCCTTTTAGCCACTAGCACCCTGCACTTTCATCTTGCTGCTCAACAAGGACTGGTCACCACTCAGGTGAGGAAAGGGCCAATATCCTATTCAGAATATTTGCCAGGACAGGATTTACTTGGACAAATATGGGTGACTGGGAGGTGGTTCTGCTCTGCACATCCATGCGTGCCTGCCTAGGCCCAGGACACTGGGGCACCACCAGTCTCCCGCAGGCACTCTTGGATGGGGGCAACCTCCTGGGGCTGCACAGTTCCCAGGGGCCCTGCAGGGTGCCTACTCTTGAACAGCACCTGAGAAATGAACCCCAAGAGCCACCAGAGGAGCTGCTGTCCCAGGCAGCACATCTTAGCCACTCCAGGCTCCCTACCACAAGGTTCTCAGCTCAGTGGGCTAGAACCGCATGTGGGCTAGAGATAAGAAAGGCATTGATTTTCATGTATTCAAATGTGAACTTCTTTCTGAATTTCAACTTTTCTAGGTATATGAATCATAATCATTTGGAAAGAGTGATCTTGCTTTTCCCTTGTAGTTTGTACTGTGTAGTTTTCTTATCTAATATCACTGGCTAATGTCTCTTAAACTATAAATTATCATCAATGACAGTGAACTTTTCCTGCCTTTAATTAGGATTACTTTTAATCTTTACCTGTGAATTCAAATATTATATTGAGATATGGTTTATTTACTTCTTTCTGTTTTTAGAGCATTTTTTAAAAAAGTGTTTAGATGTTGGAGTCTGTTGTTAGCCTTTTCATTTTGATGATGACTATAGCATGTCCTTTTCCTTCTAAATTTATTACTGTATTCAAAGAGAAAAGTTATTGCCCAGTACCAAGAATGCTGATCTGGTTTTCCAGACCTTTCTTCTTGTCAGAGTTCGCAGTCTGGATTCAGTTTTCATTTCACAACATTGCGTGGCCAAGCAGAAGGTAGGAGATGTGCAGGCTGACTTCACAGGCAGTGCTGGGGCTGCTGGCTTGTGATCTCTGCTCAAGTCCATTCCCAGAAATTATCAAAACTTGGTGACAGTTTTATATTATGTACTCTTATGTAACTAAAAAAAATATATTGTCATCATTGTGTGGAAAAGTACCAGATTTGGGGGTTTGATTTCCTGATTTTAACTCATAGATTTTCTTTCACCTTTTTATACCCTGCTGTTTTCACTAGTGGTTATGAGATCTGTAAGTAATTATTGCACTTCTCTGAATTATTTTCCACCTGTTAGTTTCCTCTCACTTTAATAACTGTTTTCCTTTCTCCTCTCCTGGCTTATATATGTTCCTCTATTTGTCCTTGTTTCTATTTAGTCCCTATCTTAAACAATTTCTCTTTCATTCTTACGTGTAATTTTGCCTTTCTTAAGTTACTTTAAAAATCTTACAAGGAACATTTTATTCTGGAAAATAAACTTTCTCTCTTTATGGATTCTCTCTAAGAAGAATTAATTCTTTGTGTTTTCAGGTATCAAAGAGAAGGGAATAAGAGATTTTCTAATAAAACTATGTTTATATAGACATAGTTAAATAGTCAAAATTTACTGATAAATTTAATTCACATGGTCACAACTTTTGACCCCAAGTAGATTCTTTGCTTGCATTTTTACCTGTTCAATTATTACAAGCATATGTTTTAGTTTCATATAAATAAATCTAATAAAAATCTTAAAGTGACTTTAAAAAAATGTATTTTAGAAATGACCTTACTTACTGTTAGTCACATAAATTCTCATTCTTCTTCTTCTGACAGGGATAGTTTCAAGGATGACTCAAAATGGATGAGAGCAGGTTTCTGTGTTTCGTTGTGCACTTGTGTAACCTCCCCTCTCCAGGGCTTAGCTATTTACAGACTCCTTGGAAAGTGTAGTGACTTGTAATTTCTTCATTTTTTTCCCATTTGTGTGAAATGTCAGCAGTGGCAGCTGGGTTCTCACTGTCTTGTGCTGCCTCATCCCCCCAACCTCACACTCCAAGAGAGGGGGATTGTGGGGTCATCTCGTCACATGTCCCTGTGCGTACACACTGGGGCTGTCTTGCTGCTCCCCCTGACCTTGTTGCCTGGCCTGTGGCTCTTGCCCCTCACAGATTGTGATTTGTCTTCTTATATGACTGTTAGGCTTTTCTGCAAAGCTTACCCATGGTCCTGAACCTTTTCAGTGAATTAGGGAAATTTCAGCTTTTTCTATCATTGATCACGTGTCCTGCTGTGAACAGAGTTTACAGTTTTTGTAGGTGTGGCCCAAGGGTTCGGTCTGTCCCTAGACAGTTATGCAGGCGCCTTAGTCCCTGGCCCTTAAACAGTTTCACAGCCAAACTGGACTGTTTCTGTTTCACTGTCACCCAGGTTCGATCCGAGAGGAGAACGGAGTCCGGTGGCACGTGTGTCCTTACTGCAGCAAGGAGTTCCGCAAGCCCAGTGACCTGGTGCGCCATATCCGCATTCACACCCATGAGAAGCCCTTCAAGTGTCCGCAGTGTTTTCGGGCCTTTGCCGTGAAGAGCACCCTGACCGCCCATATCAAAACCCACACGGGCATCAAGGCCTTCAAGTGCCAGTACTGCATGAAGAGCTTCTCCACCTCGGGGAGCCTCAAGGTGCACATCCGCTTGCATACAGGTACAGCTGCTCCCACCCACTGGGCAATCCTGTCCCCAAAGTGTCGTGACTTCTCCTCTTCATCCTTGTCTCAGGTCCTGGCTACCCATGGACCTGCTGTCAGGTGACCCCCCTCTTGGGCTTCCTCACACTCAGTCTACCCACAGCTTGGTCTGGGGACAGTAGCTCTCTACTCACAGCACTGACTTTCCTTTAGTATGTGTTTATCAATGGTCTTCTGCAAACCAAGCTGGAGGTTTGCACTGGTGAAGAGGATCCAGGATGACTAGGACACATGTGCAGCTGGTTGGTGGTTTACTGATGGGCATTAGCTGCTGCTGTCTGGGAATGAATGTGATGGACAGGGTCGGGGGCCAGAGGACAGGCCTGGCAGCCAGGCCTCAAAAGGAGGCCGTTTTCTGTGGCCTGCAGAGGGTTGAAGCCCTGGGCTGGGTTGGGTGGCGGCGGGCACAGTGTGCTTCCAACAAGAGGCGCTTCGTGTAAAGGCCCTGGGGATGAAAAGGCAGCCTTAGCACTAACGCTGGCTTTCAGATGGTTCTGTCATCACTCTTACGGCAGGAGAGTTTCATATTCAGGCTCCAACTCTATTGACAGTTTTGCTGAGGCATATTTCATGGCTGTTAATACTCATGATGTTGAAATATAATTTGGAATTGTGCACTTCATACCCCTGTTGAATTGTAGAAGTTTTTTTTGCCAGCTCCCAAGGAAACCGGCAGCCATTGTCGGCTGTTGGCCATGTGGGGTTCATGGGCCACAGCTGAACCTGCGGGTTAATTTAGTTGATGTGGTTAGATGTCCTTCTTTGGAATCTATGTTTTCATTCACCCAATAAATTGTACCCCAAGGAAAATGTCCCTTGGGAAGGGAAGAGATGGTGCAGCATTGTGGAAAGACTGTCACTGCTGTTGTCAGAGGGTGTAGCAGGTGTGCACAGGTTGGCTTCTCCGATCACAGACAAGGGGGAGAGAGATGGAGAGGGTGAGGTGGGGAGAGAGCATGCCTGCACAGAGCCTCATACTGGAGTATTTCTAAGCACTGCCAGCTATTTGAATGTCCTTACAATTTAAGACTTTCTCCTAAAAATAGTATATACTTTTTTACTTTAAGTGCCTCATTATTTGCCTTAATGTCTCTTACATGTTCTGTATTCAAATAAGGGGAAATAATTCTAGTTGATAGTATATTTGAAATTAGAGGTAAGAAATAAAAATATTTGAATATTCAAATCAATATTAAAATTCCGACATTTTACATTGGCATTGATTATGGAGATATTTTCTGTAAATAAGTCTACATTGTTCTTTCATTTTTTATTAGGAGTAAGACCTTTCGCTTGTCCTCACTGTGACAAAAAATTCCGAACCTCAGGCCATAGGAAGACGCACATTGCTTCCCACTTCAAACATACGGAATTACGGAAGATGCGGCACCAGCGCAAGCCTACCAAGGTCCGAGTAGGCAAGGCCAGTGTCCCGGTCCCTGATATTCCCTTGCAAGAGCCAATTCTCATAACTGACGTAGGTAAGCCTCTCTTCCCGAGGCACCTTGCAGAAGGTCACTCGCCACCCATAGCCAGTGTGTTTTGACTGTGCTGCCATTGCTGTTTGTGTGAAGCTTCTCTTTTCTTTCTTATGGGCCAGCTTGTTCCACAATCAAAATTTTATCCTAAAGTTCTGTGAGAAAGAAAAGCGATGTGTAAGTGAAAATATTAGTATGTAAGTTCTCATCGAAGAAGATGTTACCCCTTTTTGGGACTGTCTGGGGTGGACATGTGTTCTCTAGGTGAACACAACCCTGTCTTCCCTACTCGCCCCCCTGTGTGAGTGGGATAGAGGCTGTCTGATTGCTTAGGGAAATTGCTTGCTTTTAAATTTTTTTTTAAGTTTTGTGTTGTGTTATCATCAAGCTAAATTTTTGATTTTGTTAACCAGAGAGAAACCACTACTTGAAGATCTTCAGAAAAGTCATTTTTGTTAGTGCTTACATAAAACCTAAGAAATGTCATTAACTTCTGTATTAGAATTTACACTTTTATCATTTGAAATGCAAGATAATTCAGTTGGTGACCTAAATTTCAAGTAAAATATAGTGTCTAATGTAAATAAAGTTTAAGTGCTATAAAGGGAATCATTTGAATTAATATAAATCATGGTTCACTATTAAATCATGAGCCTTTATGTGTCTAGGAGCATAGCATCAAAATATCTAGGCCCATAGCAGCTAGAAGGAAGGGGAAAATTCAGATTCTAAAGTGATATAGCCGAGACAGATCAGCTTACCTACACACAGTGAAAATGCCCAGACTTGAGACATATGCATTTAAAAGACTGACTTAACAATAGTTTGTAGAATCTTGTACTTTAAAACACAGTCTTTCAACCATATATGAACTAGAAGTTGATCGTATGGAAAGTATAGGAGAACTTCAAATTCTCAAAATAGCCTTTGTTTGCATTTGTTAGATGAAGACATGATAGAAAATAGCTATCTAAATTTTATTTATATGGGAGAGAGAAACACAAAACTCTTTCCCTAAATGGGAGCATTATATAAACAAATCTGATGTACCAGAGTATTCATCAGGAAAATGAAAACTTTTAAGAGATGTAGCTTAATGAAATATAAAAAATTGAAAATAAATATATGGGTCAAAAAACTGAAAATGAAAAGAAAGCAGAAAATAATCTGTATAAAGTAATCTTAAAAGATAAACTTCAGTGAACTTAAGTAATTTTACCTTTCAGAAGTGATTAGTAAAATAGATAACATGTCACCAATAAATGGAAGACAGTTCCTAGATTTGGAATGAGAAACAATCTATGAGCACATATTAATGGACTAAAATTGCAATGCTTTACAACTTCTTGCCAGTGTATTTGAAAGTTCAGGTGAAATGAATCTTGTCTAGAATAATGCACTTGATGAAATGGAATTGACCCAAAGAAATGGAAAGCGCAAACATTTATCTACTTTTTAGCTTATTTCTAAGTTCCTCAGGAACTCCATTTGTTAGGTAGCTGTTTGGAGTGTGGGACCTGATGGGCTCCCCTGTGGGTTGATGTGCGTGTGGACCTCGTGTGGTGGCTCCCAGATTGTGTGGGTGCGTCACTGTGATCCACAGGATGTGGGCTGTTGGTGAGGTTATTGTCTTGTTGATCTTGAAGTGCAGAAATGTCTCTCCAGCCTGGGACAGATGAATCGTTTGTATAAGGGCTTACTAGTTCCTTATGCTTGAGGCTTACCATTTTTTCAGGTCGCTGTGAATTAAGTTAAACACCTAGCATTTCTTTTATTTTTCAATTTTATCATCTTATCAATAACAAGCCACTGCCTTAATGTGTCCTTGCCAGACATCCGCTCAGTGAGGAGTGAGGGGCCCACCCATCCAGAGCCCATCAAGGTGTCCAAAGCACTAGTCTTTGGAGGCATTGAGCTAATCTTGAATGTATATCTGAAGCTCACATTTTTTTCTAGTAAGATAAAAATTAAGTTATTTTTTGTTATATACCAGCTCTGTAAATATGCACATGCTGTCTGCTTCAGACACTCAGAAAAGCATGAGCAAAGGCCACAGGTCATGGACGTATCCCCACCCCCCCATCTCCCGGTCAGGACTCCTGAGTTCCTGAGTTATCTGGTGTTTCTGGTCTCTGGGTTTTGTGAATTCTTAGCTAAATTAAACTACTGGAGTTCCAATTTTCCAGACTTTCCCAAGGTTAGAACAGGGGTCCTTTTGCTTTCCAGTTCTAATGCATGCCTCAGTCATAGCCCAAGTCGGCAGGAGCTGCAGCGATACCTGGCACAGCTTCATGCAAAATGCAGTGAAGATGTATTTTCGCACTTAACTTCCTTTTTTGTTGTATTTGTTTATCTCTTCTTATAGGTGCTGAGCTCCTTGAGTAGGCCTGAAAAAGATTTTCTGTAAAATTGACTTTGGGGAATAGATCTTGATAAAAGCCATAGAAGAGTGCTGGTCACTGGCCCCCATGGGACCAAGGGACATTCTGGTCCAGTTGGGTTACTGAAGGCAGGGCATGTGGCAGTGTGTTTTGCATTGAAACTCTAGTTTCAGAAAGTACTAGAAGGCATTAAATCTATTGTAGCAAGTCATTTCACTTCTGCATATTATAGGCACGCAGAATGGTATGACCGTGTGGCCATGTAGTTTTCAAACTTTTAGAACGCTGGAAACTTAAAAATGTTCTTCCTGAAATTTCTCCACTTCCTTGTCCCTCATTTGTATAGACATGGAATTGTCTCTAAGGAGTTACAACATTGCTTCTGGGTCATCCAAGGGGTCATAGTGGACCTGGATCCTGGGTCTTCTGGCTCTGGACTTTCTTTCTTCCTGGAAGCTGCTTCTCAAGCCTGTTATGTTCAGGTGCAGGGCTGTGCCACATCTGAGAGCAGACACCCTTGTTCCTGGAGCTGGAAGGCCACACCCTTCTGCACCTTCGGAACTGCTCTTTGCCTGTGAAGGAGACCTTTCATTCACCATCTACTAGTGAGGGAGGTTTTCCTTCTAATTCAAGAGTAGATTTTAAATAAATAACACATAGACTGGGACGTGCTGGAGCAAAGCTAACACAGTGTTCTGATTGGTCCTTGGGATCTTAGGGGGGAGGTGTATGTGCATGCACATCACCTGTAACCATGCAGTGTTTGGAAGGCCACCCTTACCTTCTGTGTGACTGTGTCAGTGTGATGCTAGCATCTCCATTTGCTGAGCACATGGATATTTTTGAATAGCTATTTTGAATAGCTATTTTTGAAGTGAATCAGGTGTTGGTTACTATTTTGAGTTTTGGGTAGAAATAAGTGATTTTCAAGTTTATAGTCTTTTGATGCATTTGCTTTACCTTTCTCAAACATATTTCTGACCTTTTGCGAACATATTTCTGACCTTGTCTGTCAGATTTATTTTAATATGTTGTATGGATATACATACTCCATATTTATCATATTTTTTCACTTTGCAGTATTTGCATCTGTTACTGTTTACAATCTCTGAAAGCTTTTAAAACTGAGATGTATTTATTTTTTCTACAACCATTGCAGATAAAACTTTATATTCTGATGTGGAAGGAATTTTAGGGCATTTCTAGTTTCTTTTTGAGTTACATTGACTGAAATTGAGTTATGCCTTTCCTTGAGAATGAGTAGTTTCCTTAATGACAACAGAGCAGAAGTAGGAGGATAGTCTGATAGGGGATGACACGGTACAATCAGACCATTGCACACGCTCAGAATCAGCAGGGACCACTGTTTCAAAACCTGGATACCCCCCCGCAGTGATTATAATTATGCATCTGGGGCTGGGGAACTACACTGACACTGACTGTGACTTGTACAAGGTCGTTTGTTGCAACATATGGCAGTAGACCACTGCTAGCAACCAGTATCTGTTCAGGTGTGAAGTACAGTGTCATTGCGGTAGAATTCCTTAGGAACAGCCAAAGGATGGTGCCTGTGGTGTCATGAGTCAGTACCTGGGAAAGATGTTGATTAATGTCTGTGTGAACAGGTACAGAACAGTGGGTGTGATTGCCCCCCTTAAATCTGTAAACAGCCAACTATTAGAGAATTCACAAGACTCTTGATTTCTCTCTGAGAGAGGTTACTATATACCTTTTATTTTTGTTTTTCCTATTACGGTTTTCTGAAGGTCAAGGCTTGGAGGTTGCTATGAGTAAATTGGCAAGGGATGGGGTCAAGTGAAGAGGCTCCTGGGGTCTGGGCAGGATAGGGAAGGGGACGAGGACTGATGGGCAGACAGGACGCTGGTGGTTAAGTGACTCCAGGGCAGCAGCTCGATTAGAGACCTTTGTTACAGAAAAGAAATATTGTTTAGTTGTTTCTGCTGGAGAATTTGTGCATGGGTTCCAGAAGCCACGGGGACAGGACAGAGAGAAGTGCTGGATGCAGTGTTTCCTGCAGAGGTGGGGGTGGGGAGGGCTGTAGCCGGCCAGGTCCTGGGCCTCATGATGACTCCAAGCCAGTGGGATGTCTTTAGATGAGATTCTTATGGCAGGGTGCAGGCATGAAGACTGGAAGTCAGGGTGGCCGGTGCTAATACTGGCAGTCTCCATGAAGGACCTTGGCAGGGCACAGCCCAAAGACTGCTGGAACCACCCTGGTGCTGGCAAATGAGCTTAATGTCTATGCTGTGGAGCTGTAGGGAGATTGGCCTGGAGCCCTGTTTGTCTCAGCTGACTTGAGCTGATGGGCTTCCCTTGCTGCCCCAGGGAGCAGGGACAGGGAGTGCGTTCTTTTCTGGTGGGAGCCTGGCAAAAGCAGTACCAAGTGTCACGCCGTGTGTCTTATTTCTGCTGCTGGACTGACAGAGTGCAAGCAGCACTGTTTGAGAACTGCCTGGCAACTTTCACGTGTTTACCTACTTCCTTATATAGATTTTATAGATTTCCTTATAGAGAATTTATAGATTTATCTAATTGCTAAAATTATTTCATATTCCTGTGTTTTCCTTGTTTTAATGTATATTTTGTCTCATAAAGCATATACTGAATTCTTCACTTATCTACTTGTACAATTCACTTTGGTGATGGGACGATAGTGTAAACAGTTTTACGGATGTTTCTTTGAAACCATTATTCCTAATGTTGTCTTTCTACTACATTCCTAATGTAGTCTTTCTGCTGAACAAATGCAGGATTTGAGTCCTCATTAAGTTAAATTTTGGGTTTAGTTGTATAAATTTCATGTCAGCAAGGGCTCATTTATAAGTAAACATAAAGATTCATTAAAAATGAACTCTAGATTCAAGGGGAGTAGCTAACAATATAGATATTTCTTAAGTTGGAAAAATCTTCCCTATCAAAATTATCTGTATTTCCTGAAAGGCATTCTTTAAACTGCTGCTAACACAAATCCACATCTTGCCACAGTGCTGTAACCTGCACTTAAGCCCATCACAATAGGCACCTCCTAGAGAAAGCAGACATCTTTTGACATTTACCTTCTTTGGTAGTATTGCCGGTGAATTATTCCTGATTTTCTTTTGGTTTTAGGTCTTATCCAGCCCATTCCAAGAAACCAGTTTTTTCAGACTTATTTTAATAATAATTTTGTAAATGAAGCGGATAGACCATACAAGTGTTTTTACTGTCATCGTGCATATAAAAAATCTTGCCACCTAAAACAGCACATCAGGTAAGATGACATAGACCCAGAGGTGAAGTCCATGTGGCTGCGGTGGCTCAGCCACGTGGCATTGGAAGTGGTGTTATGGGTGGTCATAGCTGCTTTGGCATTTAAAATGGCACATTGGACCCAGAACATTTATTGACAATTGATACTTTCATTCTGTAGTGTCTTATCTGAAATATTTTACCTAGGAACTCCCACCAGATCATATGTACAGTCCTGTTATGTTTCAGTATTTGCAGTTTCTAGCAGTTGTCAGGAATCCTTTAGTCCATTACCTCAGGAGTCTGTGCTCTGAAGAGTGCCCTCGCCCCTGAGAGAGCAGTTCTGGTACTAGTGGAGCCGCTTGCTCTCAGGGACCCAGGCAGTGTGAGAAAGCCAGAATTGGGAGCAGGTTGCTGGCTTTGTCTCCGCAGTCTGTGGCTCTAGGGGAGCTCACGGCCCCCTGAGCTCGGGTATGTGCACATGTGTGCTCGCGCGCGCGCTTGGTGTGTAGCATGGTGACATGTGGAGCGCGCTCAGCGTGGAAGGCATGTGCGTGCTCAGATGGCGGCTTTGGTTCTTCCCAGATCGCACACGGGCGAGAAGCCCTTCAAGTGCTCCCAGTGTGGGAGAGGCTTTGTCTCCGCGGGCGTGCTCAAGGCGCATGTGCGCACCCACACCGGCCTCAAGTCCTTCAAGTGTCTCATCTGCAACGGCGCCTTCACCACTGGCGGCAGCTTGCGGCGCCACATGGGCATCCACAACGACCTGCGCCCCTACATGTGCCCCTACTGCCAAAAGACGTTCAAGACCTCGCTGAACTGTAAAAAGCACATGAAGACCCACAGGTAGGTGTCTCGGCCTCGCAGGGCGGAAATGACCAGCTTCATACCCTTCCAGAACCAGGCCACACCTGGCTGCGGGCTCAGTCACTGGTGGCGGCAGTGGGGTTCCTGGTGTAGGGGCTGGAAGCCCCCGCCTGCCAGCGGGCCACTCCACCGAAAACATGGAGTTCTGTACCTCTGCTTGGTGGCCTGGCAGCCGCCCTGTCTCCCAGCCTGAGGCCAGATGCGAGTCTGGTGCTGGCACAAGGGGGTGAGGGCTGCGGGCTGTTAGTGGGCTCAGCGACCACAGAGCAGTTTCTGAGGAGCAGGTTGAGTGTTCAGCTAGGTCACTTCTTTGGGTGGAGTGCTTCATTGGCTTCATTGGCTGGCCCTGGGTGTCACTGAAGACGTGTACGGGCCACAGCTGTCTGAAGGCATGTGGGTTCACTGCTCCTCTTGTGGGTCCCTGCCCTGGGAGTCTACCTGCCGGCTGCTCCAGTGCTTCACCACTAGGTGTGTAGCATTGGGGCTCCCAGACACTGTTCACACTAACCTTTGAGACAGCTTTGAAGGTCACTTTCAGGAAGACAGCAATCAAGAAGACAGCCCCCAAGCAGAGTGTGCAGGCCTGCACTGGGGCCACTGGTGGAGGAGGAACCCTCCTCAGAGGTGGCCGCCAGTCACAGCAGGCAACTCCCGAGAGCACGGATGCTGGGTCTGTGCTGTCACCTGTGACATCTCAACATGGTCATAGACAGAATGGGGCCCAGTACCTGGTTCTGCAGTCAGTCTGGTGGCCCATGTGTGACCTGGGACACAGCTGCTTAGGGTTAACCTGGCCCTCAGGGAGCATGCGTTGTAGTCTGAGCTCCCATGTGAGAGGTAGCTGATTTCACCTGTTCACCGTTCTCTCTGGAGGAGAGATGGTGGTTTGGCAGATGCGTATGGGGTGTGTCTGGGGTCTGTGGAGACACTGGCCTGTGTGTATGACTAGGCTCTCGGTCAGTGGGTACCCAGGCCACACACCCAGTTACACGGGTCTGGCTGTGATACCTAAACCACCCACTCAGTATTGACTCTCTTTTTACAGTTTTCTTCCTGAACCCTTTAACTAGCCGAGGAGTTCATGTTGGGAGATTTTTACTTTGAAACATGTGACTTTTTCTTTACTTTTACAAGCTTCAGAAAATCCTGGTGTATGTTGTCCTTCTTCCCCTTGCGTCCTCCTTCTCACTCCAGTTGGAGCACACTTAAAGAGAAGATGATGTGCTTTTTCTTCGGAATCGTAAACAGTACTTAATTTTCAACTGTGCTGGCATCTTGATTTCATGGTGAATGATTTAAAATCAGGAACATTATTGAATAAGTCACGGCTTGTGCAGTAGCATTCTGGGTGAGTAGTCATTGACGGCCTTGAGCGTGACAAGGGATTGTTGATTTTTGAAGGTATGAACTGGCCCAGCAGTTGCAGCAGCATCAGCAAGCAGCCGCAATGGGTGAGGGCACCACGGAGCCTCAGGGCGTGCATGTGTCCACGCAGATGCAGGTGGAGTTGGAGGGTGCTGAGCTGCCGCAGCCGGCTAACACGGTAGCAGCCAGCCCCGAGACCATCCTGGACCTGGAGCCACAGCATGTTGTGGGAACAGAAGACACTGGTCTGGGCCAGACACTCCCGGGACAGCCTTTGGAAGCAGATGAAGGTAAGCACATGGGAGTTGGGCTTTCAGAGTGTGCCTGTGTTTTGCAATCCTCTGATATTGGCCCCTCCCACATCAGTACCCCTCACTCTGGCCTTTCAGATTGTGTGGAGTTCCCTGGATGATGTTCGCATGTGGGGTCATGGGCATGGCATGGTCACCACCGCAGGGAGGGCATGCTTTGGAGACTTCCATTCGCCCATTGCAACTTGACTCTGTCTTTGGTTCCTACTACACATACCAGTGTGCTGACCAGTGTGCTGCATGTTTTGTGATGACCAGCGTACTGTTTGAGCATAGGCGAGACCGGGGTAGGGACTGGGGCCCCTGTGCCACCTGAAACAAGACCAGCCTTGTCGTGCCCTTACTAGCAGAGTCCTGGTGTAGAAAGTCAGCTCAACAGTGGACTGTGTGCCTCGCAGGGCTGTGGGTGTGGGCCTGGTGTCAGTGGCCCAGGTCCTGCAGGCCCAGATGGTTGCTGCCCCATTCTCTGCCCCATCTCATGAACGTTCCCCCCCCCCCTCCCCCGGTGTATTTAGTCTGTTCAGGGTTTCTTGCATGTCCAAAAAGATTTCAAAATAGTTGCTGACAGCATCTTTATGGGAGCTCACCTGTTTCAGACTGGACTGTGATGTGATTGCCTGGAATGCAGATAATGCCTTTATGCATGTCATATATATGTGCATGCCTTCCTACCATCTTCCAGACAGGTGGCTGACAGATTTAGGTTGATCTGAAACAGTTTCCAAGTCAATGAACCCTCTTCCTTTTTGCGTTCTTGTCTTCAGACAGGTTTGTGACACCACAGCACCCTCTTCAAGGGCACATGGACCAGTTCGAGGAGCAGGCCCCTGCAGCCCAGCCCTTCGAGCCTGCTGGCTTGCCACAGGGTCAGTGCTCTTGGGCCCGGCACCCCCACCGAGTGGGTCACTCTGCAGCCTCCATTGCCTTCAAGGGCCCACTGAAAGTCAGGCCATGTGTGTCGACACCAGTATGTTGACACTGCTAGTGTTTCGGTTTGCTCAGAGTCAAAGTGGTTCAACATGTAGCTTCTCGTGAAGAGAAGGTGATTGAGTAGAAGAAATTAGGATTTGGGGGTGACGAGGTATTCGTGGCTGCCCTCCATCTGAACACAGAGGTGACACATAGCCTCCGGCCTGTCTGCAGGCCGCCGGAGTGTGTGCTAATTCTAGATCAGGTAGGGAAAGTGCCACAAAACATCTTTATTTGGTAAGATTAAGTTGTTCTTTGCTGTTTTTGTATGACTGATACTTTTTTATAAGACACGTGTTTTTGATTTATTTCAGGTTTTACAGTGACCGATACATACAATCAGCAGCCTCAGTTTCCCCCTGTACAGCAGTTACAAGATTCTAGCACACTGGAATCCCAAGCTCTCTCCACAAGCTTCCACCAACAAGACTTACTCCAGGGTCCTAACCCAGACACAGTTAATGTGGTGAGTATTTTTGGAACATGACTGTCACCACGTCTCGGGGGCTCTTCTGTTCTTCACAGTAAAGGTTTAAAATTCACTTACTTAAAGGACCTGCTAACTTTTTAAAACTTTAAGACTATTGCTTCACCTGTAAAACTTAAATTTTAGTACCTAGAGCCTGTCTTTTCCCTTAAAACAATTTCGGGTAGATTTTGTTGCCACGCTGTGCTTTCATTTCTGGCTAGAAGTCACGAAGGTCAGTTGAGTATCGTATAGGAACACCTGGAGGATCTTTGCCTGTGTGGGGCTGGGCCTGCCCCAGAGGGTTTCTGAGCTCAGCACCTGTCTGGAAGGCAGAGCTGATGGCAGGTGTGAAGTCTGTGGGCTGGAGAGCTGGACTATTTGCCCTGTGCACTGTGTTCTGTGTGGGCTCTGCTCCCTGCCTCCTTGCAGCAGAGCTGGCGCCGCCTGTTTGATCCTGGGCCAGGTGAGCACATCACTGTGCTGCTCATGGTCTGCCCAATTTTCTTCCCTGCATCCGCTCAATTCTGGGAGTGTCCTCAGAGATCGTCTGCTAGTTCTTTGCTCTGTTCTTGTGGCTCCTGGGCTGCACTGCCTGGGTCCAGAAGGTCTGAGGCAATGGCCCCCAAGCACACAGCTGCTCCTGAGACTGAAGAACATGGCTTTTTTCTTACCTGGGCCTTTTTGATAAGTGAAGGGAATTAATTTTTTTTAGAAAACTGGACATGTTGCCGTTCCATTCCAAGTGTAGTGCAGATGAAAGCATGACCTCTTGAGTGTGGGAAGTGCAGTTTTGTGCTTGATTCAACTGTATCCTATTGTAAATTAAAATAAATAGTGAAATTGGCATGAGTGGTTTTGGTGCTCATCTGACCCAGAGACTGCAGTGATGTGCTTGTGGTCTCTGTTCCCATTTAAGTCTATGTGTGGGAGTGTCCTGCCCCTAGCAGTCAGTTGCTTGTGAGGCACTTGGCATTTCTTCCTAGAGAGTCAAGGGTCTGCTCTATGCTTGTGTTAAATCGTAGACAACTCCTTTGATTCAGGAGTCACCCCCGGAGGAGCTGGACCTGCAGAATCCCCATCCCCCATTCCTGGAGGCCAGCGAGGACCAGAGCCGGCGCTCTTACAGGTGGGTCTCCTGGGCCAACAGCTGCCCTGGGGCTTGGTAGTGTCACTTTCCAGAACTCTGAAATAGGCTTCCCTCATCCCCATTCTCTAAACAGAGGACGTGAGGGAGGGGAGAGTAACCCCTGGAACTTGTGGAACTGATCAGTGACAGATGGGCTAACCTGGGAAGGGGCATGGCCCTGCTGTGGCCAGAGCACCGTCTGCTCCGAAACATCTGGGGTTTGCAGTGTCCTTTCCTCCCTGCTTGTTCAGGGCTCTAGATGTGCTTTGTACATCTGTTCGCACAACCTATGTGCCAGGAAGCAAGATGACAGCAAAGATGGATCTTAAAACCCCCCATCTGCCTTGGTTCTGAAACCCTGTCATCTGTGACGTGTGCAGCCCTGTCCATGTCTGCATCGCTCACTGTCTGTGCGATGGGAACCTGTTGACCAGACACACCTGGCTGGTGCTGCATGCGCACAGCTGCTTCAGAAATGGACACTCCAGGCTGGGACATGAGCACATGTGCTGTGGAACTGCGGAAGGAGCACTCTCTTTGGGAAGGTCATCCTGGCATGGCATTTTTATGACTTTATGATCTGCCTAAAACACTTACAACTTTAGTGCATTTTTTTCTGGAGACATATAACCAAAAAATATGCCTTATTACTTTATAGTTACTTGAGAACTGATAAGCTGCCTTACCTCAAGTGAACAATTTTAAGATTTTTTTGAAAAGGGAAAAGTTTTGTTAGTATAATTAAGCACATAATTTTTGAGAGCCAGGTGACTCCTTTGTTTTATTTCAATAGGGCTTCTCTTCTGCACAAGATAAAGGCATCTCACTTGGGCATTCGCACATGTGGCCTTCTGTTCCCCCAGAGGGGTGTTATCCTGAGAATTTCATGAATTACCAAGTTAAAGCTACAGCAGAGCAGTGGCTCCTATTTGGTTGCCCCTGGACTCTGAGGGGCTTCACGGGTGGGTTTCAGGGTGTGTGTGATCACTGACATCTCATTCATACTTCTGCTTATTCAACAAATCCCACTTCTTGACACTTTCTTAGGGGCCTGTGTTGCTGTTGGGATGAAGGCACCATTTCTCAGGGTTCCTGTGTGGTCACTGATAGGGCATTTCTGGGCATCTGGCCTTGCTCACCCCCCTCTACCCAGCATTTAAGGGCCTTGGATAGTGAGAAAAGCAGGGCAGATCCCGGCCCTTAGGGAGTTGACATTCTAGGGGCCATGATCATAAGCATAAGGAGGAAGTAAGCTGCACCATTGTTGAGTGTTGCCCTAGGCCATGGAGAAAGATGAAGCAGGGTGGCAGGACCCCTGGTTCGAGAGATGTTGACAGGTAGAGGTACAGGATTAGTTGGAAGCAGAAGGGCTAGGGCAATCCATTGAGCAATGGAAGGATAGATGGACATCCTGACACGGGGGAGCCCTTGGCCAGCAGGTCTCAGTGTGAAGAACTGGTGTGTGTTTCAGCAGTGGTGTGAAGGGCATGTGTACAGGAGCTGCTCCTGGGTCAGCCAAGTGCTGGTAGTACTGCATTGGGGTTCTCAGTGGGGTTCGCATCCAGAACCACTGGAGCCACATCAGTTGGGAAGAGGAAATGGTTCTGGATGGATGAGAGCGAAGCAGAACAAGCTGGACTGGCAGGGAGGGGGGGAAGTTGTGTGTGCTTGTTCCTTTTGAGAAAATCTGTTCTGTTCTCATTGAGGCTGGGCTACTCCCCTGGGAGGCTGGGAGCCACAGAGCCTGGGCCTAGGAAGCTGTCAGACCTTGATTAAGGCATTGCCATCTGTTGTGTGAGGTGGAGGGTAGAGAATGGTAGGACCTGTGGACATGTGACCCTGGCAGCATTGCTTAGGTCGGCATTTGCTCTGCATTTTGGGAGCATGACCAGCCGCCAGGTCTCTCCACCAGTCCTCCTTTGAGGAGCCCCTTGGAGGAGTAACCAGCATCTTGGGCAAAGCCACCTCCAGATAGCAGCTTCATTGTTGCTGGACTGTGGGAGACCAACTGGTGGTCTAGGGTGGGCAGGATGCTGGGGAGACCGGTGGTGTGGAGCAGCAGGTTCCCACAGGAGCGTGACTGAGACTGGGGCAGGGACGGGGGCCTGCTGTTAGAGGGAGCTTTCTCCAGAGCTGGTGCTTCTGTCTGCTGGTGCTGGTCTGTTGTAACTGATAGATGTGGCTATCTTAAGAAGTCTGCTAATTTCTTCACGGAGAGAATGCCAGTGTCAAGTGATCTGGTTCTGTAGACAGATTGTTTCCTTCTACTGATAAATAGACTAGTGCAAATCTTTGACTTTTCGTGCAAAGTCATCTCTGTAAATCCACTGTGAGTGCTGGCTACTCACCTGTTTTGTCTTGGAGATGGGCTCCCAGCCCCATACCTCTCTGTCAGGGTCAGGCTGCAGTTGTGTTTATGTCACCATCAGCTTCAATGCCCCTCTGGGAGGTCAGTGGACCCCCTGCACTGTTGGCCTCAGTCAGCCGCATCCCTGCAGATGCTGCTCTGGAGGGACTGAGCCTAGGGTAGCACTGACTCCCAGCACAGAGTGATTCTGGGAAAGGGGGAGAAGCAGGCACAGCATGGGATAGGCCTTTCCAGGTCCCTGTGTTAACTTAGTGGTCTAGGAATAGGAATTTTGAAATTCATGATGATTATTCTGAATTTTCATATACTTCACAACCTGTGGGAAAAGGATACTTTGTGTTTATATATATATTCAGAATAGCCCCAGGGACTCTAGTTCAGCAACTTTTTTGATCCAGAAGGGTCCAGGAATTGACTTTTCCCAGTGTGGAGCCTCAGGGAGCTTCTGGCCGCAGAGTGGTGGGGGTGTCCCCATGTATCCTTATGCAGAAAAGGAAACAACTCTTGTGCTTAAAGAAAGACTTCCTCACTGATGAAGCAGGGGCCTGTTGCGGAATTGCTGTGGGATGTCCTAGTGAGGGGGTGACAAGCACTGAGCTGAGAGGTCTGCCACTGTGGGTATCACCGAGCAGCCCAGGCTCCCTTGTGGTCTTGGCACTTGGGAGGCCATCCTGCTTGCCCAGGGGCAGGGGGCCCTCACACCGCTCTCCTGTCAGCAGGTGTGACTACTGCAGCAAAGGCTTCAAGAAGTCCAGCCACCTGAAGCAGCACGTGCGCTCGCACACAGGGGAGAAGCCCTATAAGTGCAGGCTCTGCGGCCGCGGCTTTGTCTCATCCGGCGTGCTCAAATCCCACGAGAAGACGCACACAGGTCCTTGTCTGCCTTGCGCCCCCCCCCCCCCAGCGCGGTCTGTGTTTGCAGCATGCCTTGCCTCTCCCCCCTAGCGCTAGCATGTGTTGACACCCCAGATGGCCCTGCTGTTCATTGTCCCTTATCCTCTGCTGCAGCCCCCACCCAGGCCGCCACTGGGGGACTCTCCCATGGGGAGCCTGTGGGTTGTGCCAGAGCCTTCCCCACCAACTTCTTGCACTCGGCACACAGCCCAGGCCTTCCTCGTGTGATCTTGCAGCATCCCACCATGTCCACGTCCACAGTCAGCAAAGCACCCCAGTCAGTGACCCGCCGGTCAGTTGTGAGCACTCACATTGTCTGCAGACTCAGGCTGTTGCAGTGACCCAGTGAGTGCCTGAGAGCAAGTTTCTATGTGGATGGTAGAGCCTTTGTGTTCTGATTGAGCTGTAGCACTGCTCATATTTTTTTATCAGATACATAACTTAAGAGTGAAATATATTTTACATACTACTTTTATCTGTTTGACACATTTACTACTATATATGTGTAATGTATTAATGATGTATCTGATTAATACTAAACTGTTCTGTATAAGGCTTCATCAGAAATCAAAGGTGTGCTGCTTGAGAACTTAGAGCCCAAATGAGGATTTGTGGGTCTGTGAACTGGTGCTTTGGAGGTTCTAGAGTACCAAGAGCAGCTCCTGGGGCTCTGGGGGTTCCCAAGGCCATGCTCTGCAGAGTTAGCAGAGAGTGGTTTGTGCAGCCAGTGCAGGTCCAAAGGGCTAGAGAGCCAGGCTGCCCCGTATCCCAGGCTGTCCCCCTCCCTCCCCTTAAAGCAGACTTGTGTGTGTCACAGCCCAGAGGGGCAGAGTCTTCTCAGACTCCATCTGAGAACCATGCTGTTCAGAGGTGTGACAGGGCTTTTTACGGGCCTATCTGAGCCATGTGCCACAAGAGTGAATGAACAGGATGTCTGAAGGAATATTTCTGGGTGGAGGTTACAAATACATTGCTAGTGTAATTTTGAGAGAAGGAAAGAACTTGCTATCTGTGTAGAGAAAGGTCCTGGGGGCTTTGATTTCCATAGTGAGGTTTCCACCACTCTCAGCACAAGCCCGTCTGGAGGTCGTGGTCTCTGGTAGGATGACATGTTGAGCCTCACAGCCGGGCCTGCCTTCGGTTGCTCACAGCTCTGCAACCTGACACGTTCTCTCCTGTCACTGCTGTCCAGGGGTAAAGGCGTTCAGCTGCAGCATCTGCAGTGCATCGTTCACCACTAATGGCAGCCTCACCAGGCACATGGCCACACACATGAACACCAAGCCATACAAGTGCCCGTTCTGCGAGCAGGGCTTCCGGACCACTGTGCACTGCAAAAAGCACATGCGGAGGCACCAGACAGCCCCCTCTGCCGTGTCTGCCAGCGGAGAGGCTGGAGGAGGAGGTACTGTCTCCCTTCTCCCTTCCCCCCCTTGGTCCAGGCCATGTTGCTCACACACCCGCTGAGTGATGCTAATCTGTACGGCACCTTCCTGGTTCAGTCATTGTGTTTTCTGAAATAATAGTTCGAGATCTTCGGGAATAACTCAGATGATCACGGAAAGAAAACCACGTCGTCTCACCCCACAACCCTGCACCCCAGTCTTGGCCCTGGCTGTCTGCCTCCCTGCACATAGGGCTCTGAATTTCCTATGGGCAGGGAGCTTTGGCCATAGGGGTGACCCACTGTTCTCTGGTTTGTGCCCTGACATGCTGGGGACTGTAAACACAATGAACATGCCCTCAACTGAGGGGAGTACCTGGGTCACAGCAGCTTGTCCCATGGCCAGCATAGAGGCGAGGGTTAGCAAACCTTAGACCTCAACCCCCAGGCCTGTGCTCCTCCCCCACGCCATCTCGCTGAGTTGACATGAAGGAAGGATGTCAGTCTGGGGCTTGGTCTCTCCTCTTCTCCTCCCTTACCCTACCTCCCTCTCCCCCTCCCTTCTGTCTCTCCCATATCCCTCATCCCTTTGATTCTAAAGAAAACCATCCAGTTTGTGTTCAGAACACTAATGTGGCTTTAGACGCTCTCCCCTGGTATCACTGTTAGTGTTTGCTTGCTCTTTTTGGCCACCTGTGTGGTGACATTCTCCCCTGCCCAGCCACAGCAGCCTGGTTCTGCCCTCAGTCAGACAGATGAAGCCTGACATTTCACTGAGAGGAAGTGTCAGCGTAGGTCTCTCCAAGTTATTTTTTTGCTCTCCGTAAGTTTTGTATCAGGGACTGTCTGCTGGCCGACTCATTCAGTCTCCTCTCTGATTGCAGGGTTTTCTCCTCTGCTGAGAGTTCTGCTCACATTGGAACCCACATGTCTTGTGGGGACACAGACCCTCCTTTGCTCATGCTGGGTGGGGGCCGTGGGCAGAAGGGGGTACCCAGGCCTGGCCGCTCTATCGCCCATAGCCATAGTTCCTCCGCAGAGGCCTTCTGGTCCAAGTGGAGCCCCACCAGGGTAGCCCACTCACCTCTTATTTGCTAAGTGGAGCCCCCTGAGGTGGGTGTAGTAACACGTGCTCCCTGGGCTTTGTCCAGATGTGTGCCTGGAAGAGGAGGAGGAGAATCCAGAGCGTGGCACCGCCAGGAAGGCCCGACCCGAAGTCATCACCTTCACAGAGGAGGAGACGGCACAACTGGCCAAGACACGGCCGCAGGAGAGTGCCACCGTGTCAGAGCGTGTGCTGGTGCAGTCCGCTGCCGAGAAGGACCGCATCAGCGAGATGCGGGACCGGCAGGCTGAGCTCGAGGCTGAGCCCAAGTTTGCCAACTGCTGCTCCTACTGCCCCAAGAGCTTCAAGAAGCCTAGTGACTTGGTGAGGTGAGCAGCCGTCCCACCTGCTGCCAGAAGGGTGGCCCCAACAGTGCCCACCCTCCCTCTGCTTGCCCTCCATTCAGAGCCACTCTTCCCCATCACACGGGCGGCTACCCCACAGGCCAGGCTGGCCCTGTGTGTCTCTCCTGATACCCCTGCATCTGAGGAACCCCACAGTGCCCGCTTGCTCCTGTGCTACACAGTCTTGGTACCTTCTCCTCCAGGAGCGCTTGCTCTGTGTGGCTAGTGCCCTACACCACTCACTGGCCCTCTGCAGAGCTGGGTTGTGTTGGGCAGGTTGCTCAGCATGCATCAGCAGAGAGCCTGTGTCACCCAGGGCATTGCCCCCTGACCCCCATGGGCTGTCCCCACAGCTGATGGGGGAGTGTCTTAAACTCCAAGTCTGGGCAGTGCCCTTCCTTGTAATCTTCCCTCATCTGGTTTCTTGCTAAAACTGCCTTCTCACTGTCCACCTTTCCGCTGCATCTATCCTGTCTCCCCACAAGCCTGTTGGAGCTTCAGTTTTCTGAGACGTTAGCTCTGCTTTCATTTCTCTTTGTTCTCACCTGGATTCGTTGTGGTGCTTTGTGTATAGAGGGAAGTGCGGTGTTAATTCGGTTGACACATGATAACTTGGAATCCAAGTTTGTATGGAGAGTTAAAACTTTGTAGTTTAAAAGTTCTGGGTAAACTTGAGAAGCAAAACACTAATGGCTAATGCTTTCTGCATAGGCACGTCCGCATCCACACCGGAGAAAAGCCATACAGATGTGATGAGTGCGGGAAGAGCTTCACTGTCAAGTCGACCCTGGACTGCCATGTTAAGACCCACACAGGTGAGGGCCATGCCATGCTAGGGGTCCCTGTGCCTCCCACACACGTACTGAGTCCAGACAAGCGGGAAGTTTAAAATGAGTAGCAGTGCATTTGAAAGATTTTGTTTTGTGATGTGGGGAACATTATCTGCATGGCATGAAGCAGAGGGAATCAGGGCTGAAATGTTGAGAGATGTATTACCTTATTTTCTTATTCAGGCTGACAAGGGTCATTTGCTCCGGGTAAGGGGCTAGGTAAATCTGGCGCAGGGTTCAGCTCTGTGTGCCCGGGCCTACCCTGACTCTACTTGAGGAAGAGAGCAAGCAGCCTATTCCTTTCCCCTGCTGCCAGGGTCTCCAGGCTCTGATACCGTAAGGGGGTTTCTGAGACTACTGTAGTCCTAGGACCCCTGTGGCCACCCCAGTGCTAGGTGTACCTCTCAGGTTCCCAGGAGCAGGCGAGGGAATGAGAAAGCTAGGAGGATCTCTGCTTGTAGAGACTCTCTGGGCTGCCAGCCCATACCCCCTGCACCTTCCCAGTTGTTGCTTCCCCTCAAGGCCCAGGCCTTTGTGCCCAGCACACACTCCTCTGTCCTGTTTGCGCTGCTGCGAGGACAGAAGAACTGCCGGGACCTTGTGGTGCCCTCAGCAAAGTCATGGAGCAGGGCTGGGTGCCCGAGTCTGACTGTTCCAGCCCGGTGGCCTGGGCCTCTGAGAAGCAGAACCCTATCACTCAGTGGTCAGGGCCCAGTGCCAGACTGCTCGCGGCCATGGTGGCTCAGGGGGGCTGAGGCTCAGGGGGACCAGGGTGGAGGGTGGAGGGAATGCTGTTGCCTCTCAGACCCTGCAGTCACTCTGTCCCACCTGTGGCATCCTGTAAAGGAGGGGTTCTTGGGAAGCTTGACCCCGGTGCAGGGGACTGGCACCGCCCGCTTACCTTAACTGACCTTCCTGCAGGCCAGAAGCTCTTCAGTTGCCATGTCTGCAGCAACGCCTTCTCCACCAAGGGCAGCCTGAAAGTCCATATGCGTCTGCACACAGGCGCAAAGCCCTTCAAATGCCCCCACTGCGAGCTGCGCTTCCGCACGTCGGGGCGGAGGAAGACACACATGCAGTTCCACTACAAGCCCGATCCCAAGAAGGGCAGGAAGCCCGCAGCCCGGGGCACAGCCGAAGGGCTCCCATCCGGAAGCATCCTCAGCCCTCCTTCCTCTGATCCCAGCGTGTTCATCATGAACAACTCTGTCCTTACGGGGCAGTTGGACCAAAATCTGCTTCAGCAGGGACTGGTGGGCCAAGCCATCCTCCCCGCAGCCATGTCAGGTGAGCCGCAGAGCGTGGTCATGCAGAGCAGAGGCCCTCCTTTCTGTACAGGGATGCAGAGACCCTCCCAGTTCCCGGAGGGTCCCCAGCAGGCAGTTGGAAAGCTGAACCCCACTTTGCAAGCACCCTACCCTGCACCTTCCCCTCCCTGGCAACTCCTGCTGCTCAGTACCCAGCACTGCCTCGCTCTGGTTTTATGGAGCTCTCACTGCCTCCTCCTCTGCATCTGGCAGCTGTGGCAGTGGTGGTGGCAGCAAACCCTGCACCTCACCCCTACTCTCAGATGCTGTCTGGTCTCAGCTGCCCAGGAGCCATTACAGCGCATGGAAACTGGCTAGCCCTCTGTGGAGCCAGAGGGTTGCTTAGTGGATTTGTTTTTTTTCATGAACTGAAAATAAGCACCAGTAGTTGGTCACTGCTGGCCCCTGCTGTGGGATTCTCACTTTCTGTACCCTGGGGTGTTGGCAAAAAGTCTGACATGGTGCTACCTCTCGGTGCTGGAGACCCTGAGCCTTTGGGGCCATCTCTTCTCACATGGCCTCTGGGTGAGGTCAGCATGGCTGGTGAAGCATCTGTTCCTGGCATCTGCTTTATGATACTCGAACTAGGTGATGTGTGTGTAAGGTGTAAAAACTAGTATTCACCAACTAGGTCACTTTTACACAAGCAGTAAGCTCGTTTATTAAGACATACCCATCAGAAAATGAACTTTCTCTGTCATTGGCGAGGCTTTTCTGATACATCCTGTTCTCTCCCTCTTCAGCCGGTGGTGATTGGACAGTGTCTCTGACGGATGGAAGCCTGGCCACCCTGGAAGGCATACAGCTGCAGTTGGCTGCGAACTTGGTGGGGCCAAATGTCCAGATTTCTGGAATTGATGCCTCCAGCATTAATAACATCACACTACAGGTGCCCCATCTCCATCTCCTGGTGCCTGTCCTTCTGGGGTCCCTGCACTTGGAATGGGCGCAGTGCCTCATGCCCATGTCTTGCTTTTCAGATCGACCCCAGTATTCTACAGCAGACGCTGCAGCAGGGCAGCCTGCTGACTCAACAGCTCAGTGGGGAGCCTGGCCTGACCCCGCAGAGCAGTTCTCTTCAGGCCGCAGACAGCACAGCCCCCGCCAGCGTGGTCATCCAGCCCCTCTCAGGCCTGTCCTTGCAGCCTACGGTGACCTCAGCCAACTTGACCATCGGCCCGCTGTCCGAGCAGGACTCTGTACTGACCACCAGCACCAGTGGTGAGCGCCCACTCCTGCTCACTGGATGCTTGTACCACTGCTGCTGCTGTGGCAAAGTGCACCAGGACACAGGTGCCTGGGCTGAAGCCAGTGGCCTTGCTCCTGTGCACACAAAGCTCCCATGCGCACGTCCATCTTGTTCTCTACTTCAAAGGCTGTTACGCAGCTTTCTTGTCTCTGTAGTTAAAGGGGTTAGAGAGGGCAGATATTTTATTTTGTGTCTTTCTCATTCAGAAATTATAGCTTCACTACGTTTAATGGGGAAAAAGGAGAATGTTGTTGCTTACCAAGCCTTGATTTGCTTTGTTTTGTAACGTTGACCAGGGACTCATGACCTCTCTCAAGTGATGACATCGCAGGGCCTGGTGTCCACTTCCAGCGGCCCCCATGAGATCACCCTGACCATTAACAACTCCAGTCTGAGCCAGGTCTTGGCCCAGGCGGCTGGACCCACCGCTGCATCCTCTTCGGGGTCTCCGCAGGAAATCACCCTGACCATCTCTGGTTAGTCACCTAGAACTTGACTGAAGTCTCAGTCTACCTTGTGTTTCTCTGGCAGCACTGGGTGTTGCATGCTCTCAGTGCCCAGTAGGTAGTTGTGATCTATGTGAGAAATTCAAGTTCAGAGAAAATGTCACAGTTCAAAACTGATTACCAGTGAGAGTATCTTGTGTCATTCTTAGCGAAGACAGTTGTCTTTATTACGTGTTTGTGTTTAGTAGCGTGAAAAAACCATGGGTTTGTAGCTTCCTGCTGCTAAACTAATGGAAGGCACGAGCACTGCCGCCTGTGTGTGCTAGGACACTGTAGATACCTACACTGCTTATCCTTTCAGAATCCTACTCACATTAGGTTAAATATGACAGAACATTGAAAAGTGGAGTAAAGGGTGGGAAATACCCCGTGGCCGTGACTCCTTAGAATTGGACGCTGCACCTGAACCTGACTGCAGACACACCTCGGGCTGCTGGTCTGGAGCCCCAGCTGTGAGCTCTCTGTGTCAAATGGAAGTTATTTTGTCACTTAGCAGCAGTTGCTGTCTCCCTTACCTTGTACCAGGCAGGCCAGTAAATTGAAAAGTAGTTATTCTTTGGATTAGAGCCCCTAAGCCTTGTGAGGTGGTCCGTTACAGATTATGGCTGGGAGTAGAGCTCCAGCATCAGCCCCAAGCACCAGAGCAGTGCTGCCTTGCTGCAGGGGCGAGCCAGCGGGAGTCCCTGCCTTGTGCAGTGGCTGTAGGGACTGTGATTTGGAGGAAAACCAAAAGATTTCTTTCGTGTGGATGTCTCTGCAACATACAAGGGGGTTGTAGGAAGCTCCTTTCAGGTGGAGCTTGGCCTTCGAATGACCATACACTGAGTGCTGTTAGTGCTGCCAGGCGGCATATGATGACCTCAGCTATGTGGGCTCAGGGTCACCTTACCTTCAGTTTATCTGTCTATGAGTCCTGATGCTGGGAACACAGTGGGGGGTGATTTGAGGAGAACCGTCTGGTTGAGGACATGCGCTTTCTAATGTACCCCAGTCGAGGTCCTCCTGTGCTGATTGGGGCGGGCTTCTGGTGGATGGGCACAGGGCTGCTGCCTGTCTCTGCCAGTTGCTGCTCTTTTCTTGCTGTTGTCATCGTGTTCGCTGCTTTGTTTTGCTCACTAGTTTATGTAGAAAAGTAGATGATCTAATTATTTCTTTAAAAGAATTGGTGTAAAAGACTATTGTAGGAGATTAAATCACTTGATGATAGAAGCTTTTCTCAAAATTTGGATTTAATATTTATTGTCTTAAACCTTATCATTGCTGTGCATTCTATTTTTGGTCAGCTATTGATGGAAACATCTAGATATGCAACAGAAATTTTGAATTATTTTAAGGGATGTTATTTTCCCCATCAATGTGGAGAACTCTTAATGCTAGAGAGACACGCACTCCAGTCACATTGTCCATACATTTGGCAAGTTGCAACTTACTTGAGAAAACTATCACTGAAGAAAATACAGGGCTCATCCACAGCCTCCCCAAATTACTCCATGTGTGCACAAGAGAAGCCTCTTGCCTGGTGTTTATAGTTGCTGTGTCAGAGAATGAAAAAAGTGGCATCTGCTGCCCTCCGGTTTCTCCAGCCCTTCCGCCTCTATGGCCCTCCCTCTTGCAGCCCTCCTCTTCTGCGGCCCTCCTGCCACAGATAGAGGCTCTGCTGAGAAGAGCCCTGTGCCTTTTCCTGCCCTCGGGGGCTTCACTTCCTGCCCTGGGGAGCTTCACCTCCCAATCCATGTTTGCCAGACAGCTCAGAGGAGTGCAGTGACTAGGAAGCCCAGCATAGTGCCCGTGTCTTTGGTGTTTTTCCTCCAGTTTGTGTGATTTCTTGCCGTGTCCAACTGGACAGCAGTCTTTAAAAGCAGCTGTCTTGGTCAGATCTCCCAAAAGCCCATGGTGTGGTTTTCAGAGAAGCAGCCTAGGTGTTTATTGCCTGTGTCCACCAGCTTCTGCGTGCCTGACTGTCTCAGGGCTGCATCTCTGGGTCGCTGCAAAGGCTTGCCCATCGGCTGTCTTGGGCAACCACAGTGAGCAAGGTGTGCCGGGTGCACGCTGTGCTGAAGGCCAGTTCAGGGGTGCTGAGTTTCCACTTGGTGGTGCTCCTGGGGTCGGTTGAGTGCACTCTTGCTACAGTTTGCAGTTTAGGGCTTCAGAAATTGTTTCAGTTCACTGAGTGGAACATGTAAATCTTAAGTATCGAATATGCTGAATGAAAGTAGAACCCTTAAGGAACACTTTGAAAAAGTTCGAGGAATGAACATTTCATTTCAGAGAAATGTCTTTAATGTTTTTCATTTAGTTTTATATATGTTATTAAAAATAGAGTCACTTTCTCATGGGAGACTGGTGTGTATGTAGTATACTTGCTGCTCTATGGATCACTGTGTTGCTTTCAGATGTCACAGGGCTTTGTTCCGTGCAGGTCAAGATCTCATTCAGCACAATGCTAATGGGAACAGTGAACTGAACGGAAGCATACGATTGTCAGCCCCCACCATCAGCAACCAGTCTGCAGGTGCCACCTTAACCATCAGCAACGACCAGCTGCTCTCACAGAGTGCCACCTTAAACTCAGGTATTGAGGCTGCACAGAAGGACTCTGATGTCCTCCTAGTTCAAGGGCGGAGGACCCAGTCAACAGCAATCAGGCGGGTTACCAGGGTTGCTTGATCCTGGTTGGGGAGGCTCCTTGTGACCCTGGGGCTGAAATTCTCTGCAGACCTGCCTACCCACTAGTGAGGAGAGGCCTGCCTGCCTTCAGGCAACCAGAACCAACAGTTTGTTCAAAGGAGGCAGCGCTTGTCTGGCCATATCTATATGGCCAGGAGCAGAGCTGCAAAGAGGGGAACCCTTGTTTGGCCCCCGTTGGCCACCTCCTGCTGTGCTGGTCATGGGGCTGGGGGTGTGAGTGCTTCTTGCTGACTGGGCTGTGCCAACAGGGCGTTAGCTAAAGCCAGGGGCCAGCATAAGGGTTGCTGGAGACCCAAGAAGGATGCAGCTGCTCAGTCACTTTGGGGAATTTTTTGCTCACCTTCTCTTTTTTTGGAGGGTGGACTGAGGCCCAAATGGTTAGAGCTTCTTCCAGGTCGCACACTGGCAGGCCTAGGCAGACCCATGGTTGGGCCTGGCCAGGTCTCCCTCCCCTGCCTGGTGCTCCCTGTGTGGCTGGCCTGCTGTGGTGCCACCCAGCCCTCCACTTTCTTCCTTGCTTCCTTGAGGGACCCTTGGCAGCTGTCATGTACCTTCATCTCTTGTTCATTCATTGGGAATAGTGGCAACTTTGCTTCACTTACCAATGAAGGTGGATTTTGTTTTGTATTTTAACTGACTGCAAGCTGAGACTTTCAATTTGGAGTATAGTCTGAGGGTGAAGCACCCTCAATGTAGCAGACTTTCGGAAAGTCATGGTTTCTGGGTTTTTTAAAGGGTTGGAGGCACTCAATATGGGGCAGCTGGAACTGGTAGGTGAGTAGGTGGGAAGATATGAAGAGGTTTCTTTTCCAAAGAGGAGTGTGGCTTCCTGCTAAAGGGCTCTGGGGCTCCCCAGGTATGTGGGAGCTCATATGGGTAGATTGACCAGACTGCTGCTTTTGGCACCCACACGTGACTCTACTTGGGCAGTCTGGGCCCTAGACAGGGGCAGCATTCTGCGGGTCTCAAATGGCCCTGTTAGTGGCAGCAGGAAGTAGCCCTTTAAATTCACATTTTTACTCTTTTTAATTTTGCTCCATTACACACAAGAAACAGGGTGTTGTAAATAAAGGTACTTAGAACAGTGGAAGCCTTGCCCTGAACTTAGAACTAACTCTGCTGTGATTTCCTGGGTGCCGTTTCAAAGCTTAGGCTATGTAGGAACTTTGGGCCCAACGTAGTCATTGATGACAGTGGTCCCTGCACACTCCTGCTGACCCATTCATGTTGACTTCCTGCAGAAATGAGCTCTGCCCCTGGCAGCCTCCCTTCAGCAACACCCATGTCCCCGTCGGCCATGGCTGCGCAGAACCTGGTCATGTCTTCATCAGGAGTGGGCGCCGACGCCAGCGTCACCCTGACGCTGGCCGACACTCAGGGCCTGCTCTCTGGGGGCCTGGACACAGTCACACTCAACATAGCCTCTCAGGTAGGTACCTGCCCCCCCCCACCCCCACCCCAGGACAGGTTGGGGGCCTGACCAGAGAGATCCAGTTCTTCCTTCAGTGTGTGTTATGAACGTTGCTTTTCAAAAGTGGGGTAGAGGTTTTGTTTTTTTTTTCTGATTAAAACAGTTACGCTAAATGTAAAAATGGGAGAAATAAGAAAATTTAGATATTACAGGAAGTTATTAAGAAAGAAACCATCACCCAAGCAGGACCAAGGCCAGCATTTTAGTCTGTGTACATGTGTGTACAGGTGCGTTTGTAACTGTTTTTACTTATGTGAGTTGTGCACAATCCCCCATACCCACTCTTTCAGTGCTATAGCTGGGGCATGCAGTGGCAGGAGGGGGTGCACTACCTTTGGCTTTTCTGGAGGGAGTGTGGAGCCTTCCACACATGCATCACTGTGTTCCTGGGTGCACCTCTTCTAGCAGTGTCAGAGCCCTGCATTTCCAGCTGCTTTGAGCCAAAGGCACAGACACCTTTCGCTCATCAATCAGAAAATCCACTGTGATGAATTATGTTGAATTAAAATGAAGATGTGTATGAGAAAACCATGCCAGAGTTTTGAGAGCTGCCCTATTAGCCAGCTCCCATTTCTGTTTAACTGTGACCGACTGGAAGAACAGCATCATGGCGCAGAGTGAGGTGGCCCCTCTGCCATCCCCCACACCTAGTCCCTCTCACCTCTGTACCCCATCCCCTGAGCATGTGCAGGTGGCAGTGCAGAGAGCAGTCCTGGCCTGTGCAGGATCCCTGCAGCAGCCTCTGTCCCAATAGACTCTTGTTCTTGCCATCTGAAAGCATTTCAACTATAAATTGCCAAGAGACATGAAAGTAATGCATACTTGTTGGACATGTTTTCTAACTTTCTTTGTAAAGCTCATGAAATAAGCTGGCTTTGAGAAGTTCAGTGGTCCTGCCTTCACCTGCATGGACATCAACCCAAGGTGTGGCCCTCTGGCAGGACAGAGGCACTTGGGCCCAGCATTCCTCAGTCATGCTGTGGCGCCCACGTCTGTCATGTGGGCTGGGCAGCTGTTCTGTGGACTGCCTCTTCCCACCCAGCTCACCCTGAGGAGTCACAGGGAGCAGGAGTGGTCCCAGAGGGGCTCCACGCAGGGGAGCAGGCAGTCTGACCTTATTTATGTACACAGATCTTTACGACCTAACCCAAATAGTGTGTATGCCCGAGCCACCCATTTATTTCAGGTGTATAATTGAGTCCAGTCGATGACAGAATTGTACACAGTCTAGTTTAGGAACGTTCTGTCTCCCTAAAAATAAAGTTCTTGCCCTTAGCAGTTACCCCACAACCCTAACCAGCCCTGGCTGTGCCTGCAGGCCTGGCTATGTCTGGGGTCACACTTTAGGGCTCTGTTGACTAGGCTTTCACTCAGCACAGGCATCAATCCTCACCCAGCCAAAACAGTGACACCCTGCAGTCCCCAGCTGATCACACACATGACCTGGCTGTCTGGGGTAGTGCTGCTGCCTTGCCTGTGTGTGGGCTCCTGTTGCACCTACTTCATTGGACCTGGGAGGGGAGATTCTGGGCAGTGTGGTTAACTTTCTGAGAACCTGCCAACTTCTTATCCAGAGTGACTGCTATGAAAGGATTTTCAAATTATTACTGGTTTTGAAAAGTCATAACTTCTAAGAGAGTAATAATCTTTGCCAGGGTCAGCAATTTCCAGCCTTACTCACCGACCCCTCCCTCTCGGGCCAAGGAGGAACAGGTTCACCCCAAGTCATCCTCGTGAGCCACACCCCACAGGCATCATCTGCCTCGTGTGAAGAAGTTGCCTACCAGGTACTGCCGGCACCTCTCATTATGGGCCATGGTTTCTGTAGAAGCATCATGCTGGGGAGCATTTCCAAACTTGAGAGACAGGGACCATCCCCTGAGTGTGGTACGGGGCTGGGTGCATGAGGATCTGGGGGTCCTCGCACTTGAGGACACCGTGTTGAGTGATTGGTTCTCGGTCCCTTTGAACACATGATAATAATACAAATAAGGCAGAGTGACAGAGCATGGGCAACTCCAGTTTTTAATTAGAAGTAAAGTACAGAGAAAGCATCTCTGATTTTAGAAGTATTCAATTTTATGCTTCAGTAACTTTAGTAAATGAGTTTTAAGATGACCACTTACTGGTCTCCAAGGAGAGACATAGCAGCAGCAGCCTGGCTCTGCAACTGGGCTTGGGGGCCAGGGGTCTGCTGGTCAGCCCAGCTGAGCCCAAGCCTCTGCATGGTGGAACCCACTTGGGAGAGCATATCCACGGGTGTTCCAGTTCCCTGGGGGGAGTGCAGAGCCTGTCAATGTGGCTGTTCTGGGCTTTATCTCTGCTGGGGGCCTTCAAAGTGGTCACTCCACCTAGGACAGTTCATCACCACAGAGCAGCTCGGCCTCACTTACCCCAATGATTTTCCTTCTGTTCTGACGCAGAAGAAATCAGTGGGGCGTAATGACCCGACGCCTGCATGTGCTGTCCCTTTGCCCAAATGGCCCCCTTGCAGGGACACTGCAGGTAGACACAAAAGTGCCTTGTCAGCATGGTCAGGAGCTTTCCTGGCTTATTCCTGTTTTTCTCACTCCATTCTTTTTTATTATAATTATTATTATTATTATTATTACATCACAGGTTAAGAACACTAGAGCACCTAGTAGAAATCTCTCACTGAAGTATTTTTCTTTGGTGTCTAAGTTTCTTGGTACTAAAAAAAATATTGGGTAAACTACTGACAAATTTTATCCATTTTCTCTATAAGTTTTCTTGTACTAAGTCCACACATAAGTTTTCATTTACGAAACTGAGCTCTGTTGTTTTTAGAAGTGAGGGAATAAACTCGGGCTTTATTTTTAGTGCTTTGGTAGCGTCCCAGTAAGCTGTCTTGAAAACCTCCTTGGCTAGGAGGAAGAGGCTAGAGGCTCCTTGAAAACCTCCTTGGCTAGAGGCTACCCCATGGGCCACACAGGCCTGCTCCTGGCGCAGGGCACCCAGCCAGGCCTCCACACCACCTGGCCTTTTTTTGTTAGCAGCATTATTTTAACCTATGTGAGTGGGAATGGCTACCTCACCCTAGTGTTTCTGGAACATGGGCCTAGGGTCAGGGACTGGGCCCCGAGGTAGTACACCTGGCAGGCAGGCTGTTTCTCGGATGAAATGACCTCTGATGCGGCCAGGTGTCCAGATGGGGGGCAGCAGGCAGAGGGCTGCCCTTTGCCTTGTGCACTGTGGTCACTGGTCTGTACAGGTTCCTGGGAGCCTACCTGGGTGGTGCCCTCCCACTCTCCAGGCCCACCACCTGCTCCCAGGGTGGCTGGCAGCACTGGGGGCCAGGTCTGTCCAAGCAGCATGTGCCTGTGGATGTCTGTCTGTCCAGTGATGACTCAGGGTTTCCGTCCTTCCAGGTGACTGATGTTTCTGCCAGCCTGGCCACGGGTGGCCCAACCGAGAAGGAGGGCCGGATGCATCCGTGCCTGGAGTGTTGCCGCAGCTTTGCATCAGCTGCGCTGCTGCTGCAGCACAGCAAAGAGGCGCATGGCCGTGAGCGCATCCATGTCTGCCCCATGTGCAGGAAGGCCTTCAAGCGGGCCACGCACCTCAAGGTAAGCCTGCCCCTGGCCTGCCACTGCCCAGGCAGGTCCCAGCTGGTGCTCCCCTGGGCGTCTGCAAGGAAAGGTCAGTGGAGGTAGACATGCCTCCCGGCCCATCTGGCCTGGACCACTGTGCTCTCTTCAGGTGAGAGCACGCATTCACATTCAAGTAAGAGCAATCTGCCTCTGCCCACATCAGACTGTCAAGGCTTGGAGAACCTGTCAGGTCCACTGACAAGGCTCCAGGAATGAGGACCCTCCTACCCCAAATGCAGTGTGCCGGGTGAGAATTGGCCACCCCTGATAGCTGGTGCCCGACAGGGCGGTGCTCACTGGCTTTCAGGGCATTGCAACAAGGGGCCCCACAGCAGCAGCAGGCAGCAGGGTGGGTGCTGCAGGGCAGTTGTACGCTCTCTACCACACCCATTCCTGCCCTGGCACCATGCATCCCTGCTCACGGATTGGCCCTGGTGCCAGTTTCCCATGTGTCAGCAAATGAGTGCGCTTCCTTTCTGCTCTGAACCCCACCACCACTCACTGTATTCATTCCTGACACATTGGTCGGACCAGGCTTTGCCCCTGGGGGTGGCAGTGATGCTGTGTTTTCTGCCGGCTGTATGAGCTTGACTGAGGCAAGGCTTCTGGCCCCCTTGCAGCCTCGCCTGCCCCTGCTGAGGGTCAGGGTGCTCAGGCTTGGATCTTATGGGATCTAGGGAGTGTACTAGCCTGATGCTTCCCTTAGTGGACGGAGCATGGACGTTACAACCATGTTCTATTGTCCACTAGAGAATGAGTACTTTTCTAGAGATAATACAATAAAAAATAGTTGAGGGAAATTTCTAAAGATGTTTAAGACATGTCACTCTATGTGGCATCGAGTTTTTTTATAAACATTCTGGGATTTGAAAGACTAACTCTGGCATTTTAATACTTGTAATTACTTTCCCTTGATTATCTTTAGAAATGTGGGATTTTCAGCGCATGAAATTGTGCCAGAAAGTCAGGAAGTGTGTGGTTCCTCCCGCTGTACCTCCCCGGCCCTATCTGTGGGTAGCAGGGCATGGAGTGTGGCTGTAGCCCTGACCTTCCCTGTCTCCCTAGGAGCACGTGCAGACGCACCAGGCTGGCCCCTCCATCAGCTCCCAGAAGCCCCGGCTGTTCAAGTGCGATACATGTGAGAAAGCCTTTGCCAAGCCCAGCCAGCTGGAGCGCCACAGCCGCATCCACACAGGTAACCACGCCCACCTGGCCTCTGGCCACTGTCCCCCCAACTCCCATGCCGCAGGCTTGTGCTCCCATGGCACCCAAGGGAGCGGGTGTAAGGTGAGGGCACCACCATCCCATCTCCAGATCCCTGCCCTGCTACTGCCAAGGATGTGATTCCTCCTACCTTTTGCTTTTCACATACTCCCTTCCTGGCTCCCCAGGTTCCAGTACCTCTGCTCAAGTCTTTCTTCTCGGACGAAGCAGTGTGGCCAGGAGATACCTTTTACCTCTGCCTCCTGGTCTTCCTTGTAGAGTTGTCTTAGCTGCATGGGTCATGCAGACTGACCAGCTTAGAGAAGTATTTTGAACATTGTTTCAGTGGTTAAACAGTCAGCTTGGCAGCCCTATTTTCATGAGCTGGCGGCCTTTCACCTTTTCCATTCATTGATGGATGAGCAGCTGCCGTGCACCTCTTTCTAAGAGGAAAGACAGGCCCATGTGCACACAGCCTTTAGGACGGTGGGCCCCTGGGACCAGGCATGCCTGGGTGGTGACATGGCCAAGGCGAGGAAGTGGGGAGGACCTGCAGTTGGTGAGCCTGTGCTCCCAGGGCTCCGGTGCATGGCTGTGCATCTGTAGCTTCTGTTCTTCTGCCCCACTACTAGGCTCTCAGTCCCAGCTCCTTGGGCTGCACACCCAGCTCCAGCAGACTCTCCCTGCCAGGCTTGTTGTTTAACCCACATGCAGTTCTTCAGCTGCAGGTGTCCCTGGGGCTTCCAGGAGCCTCACCGCGCCCCTGAGGGTGTAGCTCTAGGGGGTTCTGCCCTTAAGCGCCTGTACCCTGCATCCTGCATGAAAGCTGGTGTGCTCGTGGTGGGAGCGGCCCTGCCAATCATGGCACTGTCTCCACAGGGGAGCGGCCCTTCCACTGCACGCTGTGCGAGAAGGCCTTCAACCAGAAGAGTGCGCTGCAGGTGCACATGAAGAAGCACACGGGCGAGCGGCCATACCGCTGCACCCACTGTGCCATGGGTTTCACACAGAAGAGCAACATGAAACTGCACATGAAGCGGGCTCACAGCTACATGGGTGAGAGTCCTATGTGGGTGGGGTCAACCACAGGGTGGGTTCCAGGCTGGGGTCTGGATGGCCAACCCCTGTGAGCACCTGCCATGCCCCCATGGGTGGATGTGCCTCTGCGACCCCAAGTCCTGCCTGCTCTCCAAGGAGGGGGTACCAGGTCTGCTCTGGTGAGATGGCCCCGGCTGGTGTGCCCCTCTTGTGGAGCCTGTGTCTGGCCATCAGTGGCTGGCTCTGGACCCCCATGTGGCTGTGGGTTCTGGTGTGTGCCTGAGCATGACATGACTAACCTGGAGGCTGGTGTTTGGGGCACTGGGGTCCAGAGGACCCAGCCCCTTCATGTTAATAGGGCTGTGAGCAAGAAGGAGCTTCCTGTGCGGCTCCCTCTGGGCTTCCCCCTTAACCATCTGTTAGCCAAGTCCAGTGGGTGACTGTCCCCCCAAAGAGCAAGTAGCCCTGCAATTCAGTTTTCCTTTTTCCATTGGGTAGGAGGCAGGTCGAACCCGTCTAAAAGCGCCTTGTCTCCATTCACTGAAGCCGCTGCTACTGGGAGTCTGAGACTCTCCTTTCTCGCCTGCCCTGCAGGACTGCTGCAGGACACCACCGGCCCTCAGGAGCAGGCTGCCGAGGAGCTGGGCCGCACGCTGCAGCTTGAGGAGGTGGTGCAGGAGGCAGCC
The DNA here is from genome assembly GCA_004024945.1 of Uropsilus gracilis. NCBI lineage: Eukaryota > Metazoa > Chordata > Mammalia > Eulipotyphla > Talpidae > Uropsilus > Uropsilus gracilis. The sequence continues at coordinate 68,883 of PVHY01001852.1, read as the reverse complement.
AGCGAGTGGCAGGCCCTGGCTGATGTGTTCTGACACCACTAGGCCGTGGGGACCTCATGTGTCGGTGCTCTGAAGAACACAGCGCAGGGAATGGCTCTGGGAAGCTCTGAGAGTGGAAGTGTTACCACAGGAGTTTTTTAGCTATGACGTTATCTAAAGAATCACTGTCCTTCAGAGACTTGTAGGGAAAGACCTGAGAGATGTGTGCAGGTGTTGTTCTCATTCGCCTGTGAATCATTGAGCTCAGGTGCATGCTGCTTGTGCAGGACTGGGCCAGGCTGGGCTGGCCAAGCAGACATCCACCGGCCTCCCTGGGGTGAGACTCCTGTGTGGGAGGAAGGACAGAAGTAGGTACGGAAAGTAGAACTGACTTCCCTTGTGCTCCCTGTAGTAGGAAGCAAAGCTCATGGAACAGCATCCAATAGGTGCATGAAGTTCAGAAAAGCTTTAGAACACACAGGGGAGGTTTTTTTCTCCAAGTTATTTCTCTGTGCATTTTAAAATTAGTAGAAATTGACTTTCTTTAGGTGACCTTAAGTTAATGTAACTAGTATCTTGAGAGATGGCTGGACCAATTCTCTCTCTATGGGGAGTCTCTAATCACTAGTTGAGAATGCAGAGCCTGGGCGTGGACGTGGGGAGAGTGAGCCTGATGCAGGACGTCCGCCTCACCCATCTCTGGGCCAGCCAGGCTGGCGGGGGCCGCCACAGAAAGCACAAGCCATATGTTGCCAACAGCAAAGAATGGGGGCTCCTGGGAGTGGGGCCTTGCCCCACCCAGCCCCATGGTGAGCGGCTGCCGGTCGAGTCAGGGCCGGGGCCCATCCAAGCCGTGACTGACTCTTCCTGCGTAAACAGATGTATTTTTATTTCAGGGAATTCTTTAGTATCATCGATGGTGCCACATTAAACATGTCCCGAACCAAATCCCCTCCCCCCCACCCCGTGCTGGGGCAGAGTGTGCGTCCTCCCAACAGCATCCAAAGATGGAAAGTTCTTTACTTCATGTGAATCTCTCCTTTGAAATTATTTATATGTTCTATATATAAATACACATGTACATAGACAGATGTACGGGCCTCTGTACGACTGAGCAGTATATTTTGTAAATATGAGCACCAGTCCAGTGACAGAGGCCAGGTTTTACCTCCTGCGAGCACTTCAGATCAGTATTGGATTCATTTTATTCATAAATGGCTATCTTTTTCATTGTAACATACAACTGGGGTATTTTGGTTTCTGTTTTCCTGAAAAATAATTGCCTTTATTTCATTGCCTCCCTGGTTTCAACAGAGAGTAGTTTTATTATAAATGTTGTATGGACTTTGTATATTAAGAGAGGAGTCATTTCGGATTCCTAGAGAAGACATTTCACTGTTATTTTTTGAAAGGGCATCTCTGACTTTGTTGCTGTTTGTTTTTGGCATTATGTATATAAGTGGTATTGATGGTGATACAGAAACTTTTGTTATGTGAGAATATTTAAGTCAGAAAACTGTTAAATAATATTACTTTTTTTCAAACTGCTTTGTGTATTGTATATTTTTTTAAGAAAAAGAAGCCTTATTTGACTGATTCTTGTGATACCAGACTCATCGTATCTTCTGAGTTTCCTTGAATGTCGGTGTGTGCCTGGCCAGTCAGTATGTTTGGAATTACTGTAATTATGCCAGAGTTTTAAAGGTTATGCTTTTTAAAATGCACTTTTCTTTTATAATTTTGTATTAAAATATTTTAGAAATGTTGATTTTGATGAACAAGTGTCCCCAAAGTTGAAATTATTGGAATTTTCAAATTTGTGTTCTTACTAGATTATTTATTTTGGTTTTAGCATTAAATATCATCTCAGGACAGTCTCTAAAAGGTTTGGTTAATTGTATAGAAAGTGAAGTTTGGTGGACTGTGTTGGTGAATTGTCGAAGGCCTTACCAGGTGAATCGAATACCTACTTTTATTTTGGTTAAGGAAAAGGAAAAAGAATCTTATCAATGATCGATTTTATGCGTTTTTGCAATTACTAGCAGGCAAACACAAGACATTAACATATATCTTGATTTACTTTCTACTTATAAAAGCTGCTTTTTTGCAAGACATCCCTTACAAGTAGAAGGTTCTGTAAAGACATAATTTCACTTGAACCTTTGTTGGCGTGCAGGCCTGTCTCTATTTCACTGGTCTTTAAAAAGTCTTCTCATGAGTCCCAGGCTTCTGCATGACCAGCGCTTTGAGAGCAGATGACTGTATTTTTAGAACTATCTCATCATAGCATATCTACTTTGGAATAACAATAAATGAAGAGTGAAGTTAGGACGTGATGCTTTTTTTTCCTTTTAAAATATTGAAAATAAAATTGTTCGGCATATGAGTCAATTTCAGGTTTGGGTAAATTGTAGTAGAAAGACACTAATGGTACTACCCCTTACCTGTGTGAAGTCGGGACGTTGACACTTACCTACAAGGCCTACTGTCAGAGCCACCGCAGGAATTGGAGTGTGGCTTGGGGGCTGTTCGCTGGCCCTGCTCTCTGTGCACCCAAGTGGTCGGGCCTCAGTCCCACCCACTTGTGGCCCTGTGGACGCCTTTGCTGTCTTTTACCCACTGTCCTGGTCAAACACCCTGCAGGGCTTAAAGAAGCTGGGAGCGCAAGTTGATTTCTTTTCCTTCGATACTGACTGAAACCTGGCCAGGTACCTGGCGCTGGGCAGCAGGAGGGGTCTAGCATGTGCAGGTCGTCTCTAGGTATAACAGAGCAGCAGAAAAACATGTTTCTACAGGCTGAGCTCAGTAACTCCCCCCCCCCCCCCCCCAGAGGTGCACAGGCCTCTGCCCACCTAGGCTTTGCCTTTGACCTAGTGCCAGTGAGGGCCCTGTGTCTGTCAGAAGAGCAGCCCCCGCTGGTCCATGGGATTTCCATTTCATTCCATTTAACGAGGGGGTTTTTCTTTAATATGCTATTCCGTACTCAGCCCTTGTCTTTAGGGAAACGTGGCTTTGCGGGTCACAGTCATGGCCAGGGCCCTCTGGAGACCCGTGTGCCACCCGGGTAGAGAGGACACTGGTGCTGGCCCAGGTGTGGGATGGTTGGGCCTGGAGTGGGCCTTCTCTATAGGCTACCCCTGCGCATGGGGTGGACACCTGCTCCTGGTGACCACAGACACTGGAACTCTCAAGAAAGTAAGACATGAAGGACTGCTTTCTGGCAATGTTTTTAGGGATCCCACATGCCTGCTTTGTGCGTATCTATTTCTCCAGCCAGTACTCTGACCCCACACGTCAAAAAAGTGAAAGTCAAACTTCATCCAGTGCTTGATCCTGGCCACTTGTTCTTTTTCCTGAAATCTGCCATAGAAAGTGGAGCTGAGATGAATCACACAGTCGATCTTCCTGAGTCTGGGTGTCTCTGTCTGTGTAAGGGGGGGTGTTGGGTGGCTCCGTCTGCCCTAGCTTAGTGGCAGCCGGCATTAAGGAACCTAATTGTATTTTCGTTTATTGAAAGTGGAGGCCAGCAGGATGTTGGGATAATAGTCCTGTGTGTCCTCAGTGAGGCCAGTGTGGTTGGGCCAGCGCCGAATCCACACCCCTCCACAGATGCCCCGGCGCACACATGGCACCCCACCCTCCCCAGCCTGCAAGGCCATGCTCACTCTGTAACAGGTGATGAATAAACTACTTGAAGCACTGAAAAAAAAAAATCAATGAAACGGCAGTAGCGGTAGGCCGTGATAAGAGGTTCTGGTGTTCTTTTTTCATGCGTGATGCTTTCCAGCATGAACACTTTTGTATTTAATCAAGATTTGTATTTGACAAGTTCTAAAAATGACATAGCGATTCGCTCTTGATGCACTGCTGAAGAGATTTTTTTAAGTTAATTTTTTTTATTTACGGAAAAATTCTTTTTTTATCCTCAAAATTGTTTCATGGTCTATTTATACATCGGATGGTATTTATTTAATCCAATTTTGTATTAGAAATGAAGAGTTAATGCCAGAAGCCACTGTACTGGCTTTAAGAACAATAAAAATAGTTTTTGCATAATTTTCAAGTTCCTGTATATTTACTTACTTGGATTTTGAGTGAACTGTGACCTTGTGACATTTTCAGCATGGGTCAACAACAGGCTGACGCTGAGCCCAAGGTGCACCTGGCGTGAGGGTGCCGCTCACCTGTTGGCAAAGGTGTTTGAGTCACGTGAAATGAAAATCCTACTGATCAATGCATCTATATCCTCGGTGGGGTATTGGGCTTGAATGCCACTAGCTCAGTTTCTATTTCAGCATCTAATCCTTTCTGGAAGTAGTCTCAGACTGGTGACAGGTCCTGGTTTGTGGGGTTATAACCCTGCTGGAGGAACAGGCCAGGGTCCCAGCCCCTTATAGGTGGGCCTCTGGCCACAGGGCCTGCCGGCATTTGTGCTGAAACAGCTCAGGTGATTCTCTTCCTGGGTTCCCCAGAGCTCATGGCTGGAAAATCTACCCTTCCTGCCGCCTGTTTGTCGCAGGCTTGTGGCCTGCGTGGTGTCCCGTGCTGTGGAGGGAGGAGCTCCTATAAGACTGCCTCCACTCTGGGGCCTACCTCTTGGCTCCTGAAGGAAGCCTGTGCTCCAGCTGAAAGACCTGGGACTGAGCCCCCTCTGCTGGGTGCAGCCACTGCCTCCACAGCCCCCTTGCCTGGCTGGCAACCTCAGGGCTGTCAAACTAGCAGACTGGGTATGTCCTTGCCTGTCCTGGAGCCTGTTTCTGACCTGTGCTGAGAGCTGGCGTGTGTCGGTGGGCTCCTTTCCCTCTCTGAGGGCCTCCTGTCTGATATGCCCCCACTCATCTTCTAGTGGGAGTCAGGAAAGGGACTGGGGAGGACATCAGCCCAGAGTGGGGTGCTGTCCATGGCCAGTGGGGTCAGTAGGTCACATGGGACAGAGGTCCTCTGCTCCTCCTTGGTCCCTGCTGGCTCTTCCTCCTACTCTGCCCATACCTGGGAGGCACCCTTAGGACCCCAGATATTCTGTGGGTGATTAAACGTTGTCAGTTTACTCTTGAGGTCCCCAAAGCCTCCTGACTCAGTTTACCCTTTGAATGAAAACACATTTTAAACAAATGCCAGTGGTTATTCTATGGCATCCATGCTATCTATCCCTGGCATCGGTGAGATTTTATTATGACTGAGTAACTTCAACGCATCAACCCCTGAGGTGGTTCCTTGCCTGCTTCCATGTCAGGCAATCCAGTCATGGATGTCCCCCATCCCTGGTAGCTCAGCTCGAGCAGGGCGCCCCGGCAGCTCCTGCAGCTGCTCCCCAGCCACTGTGTCAGGCTCTCAGCAGTTTGACTGGCATGATACTCAAGGTTCTATTTGAATTCTCTGCCTCAAATGCAACAACAGGGAGACTCTTTGGGGTTCTCTTTTATTTTGAAGTCCTTTCAAAACTTACAGAAAATTTGCAAGGATCACGAAGACACCTCCCCAAGTGCCCTGCCTCCTGCCCCCACCAGCCCAGCCCCAGTATGGCCATGACCTCCCACAGCTACCAAGGTCAGCCTTGCCCCAACCCTCCCATTCTGACCAGGGCTGGCTCTCCTTGAGCCCAGCTCCTGCAGCACCCATGTTAATTAATTCCAGGCTTCACTCTGGATGTCAGTCACTACTGCGGGGGTTTCTGTACATTGGCTTTCATTAAGTTTTACCTCTGTCCCTCAATTCTCAAAATGCTGGTTCAATGGACAGAGACATCATCATCATCACTGTGGCTCCGTCCTATGGACTAGCATCGTGACTAGCCCAGACTGTGTTACCCGCTGGACTTCTGGGGTGCCCGGGGCCTTTGGGAGGGGTGACTGCACAGGTGATACTGTGGCCTTCTGTTTCAAAGGGAGTGACCGTCTTGAGTCGACCTCAGGCACCTCTGGATGCCACTGGGCCTGCATGAGGGTGGGTGTGCAGCCCCAGGCAGCCCCTGCTTCATTCATGCTCAGTCTGCTAGCAGAGCATGTTCCATGGGTCAGTTCTGGCTTGCAGGGTTTTAAAATACTTTATTTAAAATATTTTATTGTTGTGGTAAGATGGGAAAATACTTTATTTAAAATATTTTATTGTTGTGGTAAGATGGGCCCTGGATTTGCCATTTGATGCAGTTTCTATAAATGTAACATTAAAATAGACTTGATAAGGAACAGGACAGATTTGTAAAATAGATCTTTGCATGACTTCCCAAACCCCAATTCAAAGGTAGAGAAGGGAAGAGAAGGGGTTGGTAGCCCGCAGCCCAAGGTCTCTGCCATTTCCCACAGCTCACTCACTGCTACCTGGATGGAGGCTGGGAACTGGGGAGGTGGGGGTGGTCACCTGGAGTCCCTCAACCCTAGGAGGGCTGCTCCCTGGGCCTCCCACACAGAAACAGTTTTGTGTTTTGTTTTGTTTTTCCAAACAAAACAAAAAGGGGACTGCAGTTTATCCTTCCGAAAGAGAATTCTCATAACCAGAAGGTAGCTGTGAAGATTTCCAAGTCACTTGTTTGCAGACAAAATTATGGCAAAAAGTAATTTTTCAAAAACCCTGTGTTCAGGCAGTTCACCCTGGAGTTCACCCTGGTGAGATAATGAAGTGTGAACACACCTCAGGAGTGTTCCCAGGACAGTCTCTTCTCCTGGGTCCTGGGCACCCCAGTCTCCTCACTCTCTCTGACAAGGAAGAGCCCTGGCTGGGGCCACCGCCCTCCCAGGCCCCTCCTGCAGGCCGTGTACAGAATGAAGCCACGCGGGCATTGTCATTAAACATTTATTATTTTATTTCCATATTCCAGAAGAGTGTGTGCTTGGCACAGGCCCACCCGCCATGAGGGCTGGGGTGAGACCAGAAGTGGCGACCACTTAGTCACCGCGGCCTGAGGGGGCGCTGCAGCGGGCTGCCTTTCTCTCCTCGCCTCCCCGTGCCCGCTACATATTAATAGACGCTCTATTGAACCCACGGGAACATTTGGAATTAGAATGGGATTAAAGAGGCGCCCCTTTTGACTAGTCCTCATCTTGGTTCTAATGGAGAGGGAGGTGGGCATGGATGGGCTCTGGGGGGCTGGGAGAGATGCGCTAAAATCAAAAGGCGGTGGTCAGTGGGTTAGGGGACAGGGGAGGTCAACGTTGTTAGAAACGGTGCGGCACGGCCTCGGGCCAGGCCCCTTGGACGGCACTAGGACAGGGCCCGAGGGCCGGGGCACAGGCCGCCGTGCCCGATTAGCCATCGCCAGGGGCCCTGCCCTGCGCGCCCACGGCCGGTCACCTCCGCCGCCGTGGCCCTGGCGCAACACTGCAGGCTGCCCAGAAAATCCTGCGTCCCGCTCGGATAGGCGAGTCCCCTCACTCTCCGGCCGGGCCTAGCTGGGGAACAGGCAGGTGGCGGAGGCCGCCCTGCTCCGCGTACCCGTTCCCACCGGAGGCCAGCGCCCGGGCCACGTTTGCTCCTGTCCATCCGTCGGTCCGTCCATCCTCTCCTCTGCGCACCCGCGCGCTCATTCAGAAGTGGGGCGTGCCCCCGGCTGCCCCTGCGTGCGCGCCACGTGGACTCCACAGCCCCGCCGCCTCTCACGTACCAAAGCTCCCTCGGCTGAAGCCAGCCTGCCTGCTCGCTGCTGTTAGGAAAAGGAAAGCTCGCGGAGGAGAGGGGAGAAGGGCGGGGACAAATACGAAGGAAGCTGGGATCACCACAGGCCTGTCCGCCCCGTGCGTGTCGCGCCTGCAGCAGTGTCCCCAAGGCAGCGCCACCCAGGTCGGGGGGCCGGGCAGCAGCGCAAAGCACGTCCCCGGAAGGAGGGCGGCGGGGGGGCCAGGCAGGCGTGCTGGGGAGCGGGGGCTCCAGATGACACCCGGGGCACGGGCCACCGGGGGCATTTTTCTCTTTAAAGGTAAAGGCAGTCGCGCTGGTTTCTGGGCGCGAGGTCTCCGTGCAGCTGCTGACCTGGAGCTGCGGGCAGGACGCACGGTGCCTGACCCTGCTACGCCTACAGCTGCACGGGCGTTAGGTGAGGGTGTATGTGCTAGGACCGGGGGTCTGGTGTGAACCGTGTTAAAATTGGAAGGCAGGCGGTTAGGAAGCGGAGGACTGGAGAGAGGGTCGGTTGGGGCTTCAGCGTCGGGCCATGGGCGACCCGGAGCGACTGTCTCTTCCTCCCTGGGAAAAGGAATGGAGTCGGGTCAGAGCTGGGGCCTGATTTCCCACCAACACCCCATCTTCGGGACCCTCGTCTTCAGCTCTGCGTCAGAAACTGGGTTAGTTTTACTGCATTTCACTTCCTGCTGGCAGCATCTCAGCCACCGCTAACAGGCTAGACTCCTACATGTGGGTGCAGGGCTTGGAGCTACCCGGAACGGGCCTCGGGGCGCAGGGAGCAGAAGCAGTGGGCACACTGCTGTTCTCAAGACCCAGAACTCCCTGACTCCCCTGCCTGCCCTTGTCCCCCAACGTCTGGTGACCACATTCCAGGGCCCAGGTCTACAGCTCCCTTCCTTGCTCGTGTGCACCCGGAACAGAGGCCGAGTGCAGATCCTTTCTGCTTGGCCCAGGGCAGCGCCCCAGCCACTCGTGCTTCAGTCCCTCCGTGGTCTCAGTTCTGCCCCAGAGGTTGGGACTCTGCTCCCACCTACATGAGGTCTAGACCCGGGCGGGGCCTCCACACATGTGCTCGGGGTTCTGTTCCCTGGCACCCTTGGCGTCTGACACAGCACCGGGCGACTCCTGACTGGGCTGACGGTCAGGTGCCAAGTCCAAGTGCACCGATGATCCCTATCAAATCCTTCCACCTAAGCGGGTGGGGAGGGAAGGTGTGCGCAGTGGGTGACTCTGGCCACGGTGATGACTCAGGGAGCTCTGGGCACTGTGGTGGGTAAGGAGGCAGGACCCGCAAGGCTGGGTCTCTTAGGAACATGTTGAAACTGTCACCTCTCATTTGAGTGACAAACCACAGCACATGCAGCGCAACCTCTGACGTTAACCAGGGCATAGAGGCTTCCAGAACCACCGCTGACTGACCTTACACGGTGCCCTTTCTAAGCCTGGCAATGGGACCTGGCAGGCCGCCAGCAGAATCCACCTCTGACCCTTTCCCTTCCCTGCATCCCCACCCCCACCCCCATGTTAAGCTATGCACATTACCAGCTTAAAAATTTTGGAAAGCGTGCTCTGGGCGTCGTGAGCCTTGAATCCCTTGTGAGCCGAGGAAGCTCGGCCTCCGTAGCCGAATCCTGGCTTCTGCCCTTCGGCTCCCTGCAAGACAAGAGCCCTGGGCTGAGTGTGGGCACACAGCTGTGCAGGGGCCTGTGCCCACAAGGCTCTGGGGCGGCGGCTGGTCTGTCCCACCGGCTCTGCTGGGCTGGTGCCATTAGGTAGTCCAGTGGCCAGCAAGCAACCAGCATGGTGCGGTGTCTGTAAGCAACTGGGCTGCTGCAAAGAGGAGGGGGTCCAAAGACGTAGGCCTGGAGTCAGGGGGACGATGACAAGCATCAAGGTGGAGAGCACCCCGGCTGGAGGTGGGCATTCAGGAGGGACAGGACTCTGCTCATCTTGCCTGTCTAGCCATGGAGAGCTTTGGAGATGTCGCTTTATGCTTTACCAGCAAGGAAAGGAACACTCGCCATGGCCCTCTCCTAGAGAGTTCCAGCAAATGAGATGAAATTGTCCCCCAATGGGACGCAGAATGCTGTGCAGCCTGCAAATTCATGGAGGTGCTTCCAGCTGCAGGGGAGGGGGTGACGCCCACCCCCTGATCTCAGAGGTGGATCAAGCCCCAGGAGCCCTGATGCACAAGACAGACTCTGCCTTGGTTGACCAGGACTGAGCCCATGCTGCCCAGGTGGCCAGCCTTGGTACAGGCCAAGGACCACAGGGTGAGCACTGCCCCAGACAAGGTAAAGCCGCGTACGGGAGAGAAGCCAGGTCTGCCCTTGGGTCCCAGCAATTTCCATAGACACGCTGTCTCCACGCTGGCCCGCAATGGGGTAGGTGACAGTCAGGAAGTGCTGCACCAGACAGACAGACAGACAGACATGGGAAAGGGCAGAGACCACCCTTTCCCATTGCAAACCACAACTGCCTCACTCTACTGCTTCTCTCCATAAGTAAAGAGCTCCTGAAAACTAAATTCAAGGACTGGTTTTCAGTTTAGTAGCACGTAGGTAGTTTTTTCTCCCTTCGGATCCTTGGTCACGTTTATCTCTGGACAATCTGGAATTTACCAGGAAAGAGATGACGTAGTTTGAAAGTTAAAGTGACGATGATAGTCAAAAACTGCAGACAAGACAACCCTGTGATTGTGGAACAGACAGACAGATGGGAGAAGAGAATGCAGGGGAGGATTTTGCTTGGGAAAAAAATAAGTGGCTTGGACATTAGCAGAACCTGGTGGGAGGCTTCCCATGGTCAGGGGGGTAGGAGTGGGGGTTGCCAGTGCTTCTGTTCCGAGGCCAGAGTCCACACCTAGAAGGCCAAGAGGCAGAGAAAGCTCGAGTGCTCACAAAAAGAAGGTTCTCTACTTAAAATGGATCTCATTCTTCAAGATCTTTGTTTCCTGCTGGCACAGAAAGTGAACAATTGTGGATGCTGGCTCATGTGAATTTCCTGCATTTTGGTCATATTTGTAAATTCATTAGGTCAGAAAAAAGCCCAAGTACATTTATGTCAAGTCCTTTAGCAACCCACCCACTGTGGCACGTGCCAGAGTGATTGAAGGGCTCTGGGCCTCCCTCTGCCCTCTAGCCCTAACTCTGCCATTGCTCTGCCCTTCTCTCCATCCCCTCCTTCCCTCCCTCCCTCTCTCCCTCCCTTCTCCCCTCCCTTCCTTCCTTCCTTCTTTCCTCCTTCCTCCTCCTCTCTGTTATCCTTCATGCCTTCATTTATATGATCTTTCTTCTCTGAACAGCAAATATATACAAGCTCTCTACTAGAGAATAAGGACACTATGTTCCCAAGAGAGACACAATTCCTGGCCCATAGATGGTTATTTTCCATTTTGTTCTGAAACTGGAATTTTTTTATAAAGTAAGAACCATGTGTCAATATGACTAGGATATACCGGTGGCATTTTAAGTTGGCTCAGGCCACACATTTCATGAATATCTAGAAAGTACCCAAATGAGCCATTTTAAATCTTCACTCACACTCCATTCTCGGTGTTAAAAATCCTAAAATTTTCCTCAGAAGCTTGTCCTAGATGACACTATCTAAAGTCTAGTTATGACTAAGGCACAAAGAGAACCTGTCTTTTAGATCAATTCGGTTACTGTGAGCTGCACAGCTGAACTGGCATCACTCTCTCTTGTTAGCAGGGGTGGGGGGGGGAAGCTATCTCGGGTCGGTCAGCTCCAGTCCACACCTAGATGGGGGCTGCTTTCTCATCTGTCACCTGGGGAGGAAATCAGGAATTTTCTGTAATGTGTCCCAACCCCTTTCTGGGAGGAACACTAAATCGAGGAGTCCTCTGGACAAAGAGACATGGGGCCTGGATGCCCAGTCCTGGGTGTGGAACAGGAGGGAGGGGGGTGGGGGGCAGCTGGGAAGAGAGAAAGCAAGTTGCAGGGAAGATAGTGGAGCCAGGAGTGCTGAGACAGCAGAGCATGGACTGGGCGGCTGTGAGTTCTAGGAAGGAGAGAGGGTGCACATGCTTATCACCTACCCAGCTAAATCTGCTGAGGGACAGTCCTCGCCCCTGTGTGAGAAAAAGAAAGCCAGAATGACTCGGTGGTCAGCGAAGGGAGGAGATGGCCATATGAGCAGAGCCACCTGAGCCGGGGGGCCGACCCAGGGCCAGGGGATCTGCCCCAGGGTGGGGGGGGGTGGGAGTTGGGGACTCAGGGTGCCCCAGGGTGGGCCTGCATGAGAGCCAGGGAGTGGCAGCGAGCATTGCTCAACAGAGTTGTGGCCAGGGCGCAGTCTCTGGAGATGGACAGAGCCAGGTATCTGGTGTCACCTCTCCTGGGAGCATCAAGGGTGTCGAAGAAGGTGAGACATTGTAGCACAGGAGGTCTTACCTTGCCTTGCGATGGAGGGGGTGTACGTGGTGTCACCTAGGGAGACAGAGAAGGGTGAGTTGCTTCTCCCAGCCTCAGAGCTGCTGTCCCAGGCGGGCTGCTGCCCACTCTCAGGTCAGGCCTCCTCCCCGCCTTGTATCTAGGATCCACTATGTAGGCACCTCCACGGGTTCCCTCACCTCTGTCCTCACTGGGTGAGAAGTCTGAACACCTTCAGGGCCACACAGCTTTCCCCCGACACCCAAGGGTACGGGATAGCAGAAAGAGGACCCCCCCTCCCAAGAGGGCTGCTCCACTATGTATCCCCTGAATGGTCACTCCCAGACAGAGCCCTGGACATTGCTGGCACATACCCCTCAGGGGTGAAAGCAGAGAACCCTGATATAAACCTTAAAAGAGCTCCGAAAACCCTGGCTACAAAACCCTGACTGCCTTAAAATGCCTGTGGCAGGAAAGGCTATGTTCCAGGCCCATGGGTTTGCTTTTCTCTACAAGATTTTTATTTTGAGTGCAGTTTTAGTTCTAGAGCTCAAATGGCAGCAGTGTCCCCATACACTGGTATGTATCCTGTTGCTAGCACCAGGAGTATGGGGTCGGTCACCACTGGGAACCCATCTGCAGACAGAGAAGCCCACAGCCGACCCAGCTGGTGGGCTCTGACTACATGATAAGGATGCAGCCCTTAAGACAGAACACACTGGCTTCCTGAGCCTGCTACCTCCCCCCCCCCCCCCCCCCCCCCCCCCCC